>JANHGL010021666.1:0-32952 GCA_024611195.1 Ceyx melanurus
GGGGCGGGCGGAGAGGGGACGCGAGGGGACGCGCCGGGCACCGCGGGGCCGCTCTGGGAGCTCTCCGGGACCCGCCACTTTCGGCCTGGCCTCGCCTCGGGGTGCCGAGGCCGGTCCGGCGGGGCAGCCGCTGGCAGAGGGGCTGGAGGAGAAGCGGGGGGTGTTTCCACACGTCCAGCGTCTGTGGGTGGGGAGTGCTTTGGTCGTGAGCGATAAAGTCCCGGGCAAGTTTGGGCGCAGACAGCTTCAGGGAGAAGCCTCCCGCCCCTCCGGTCGTGTTCGGGCTGCCCGGGTGCTTTCCAGCCCGGCTTCCTCTTTCTGAAGGCAAGCCCTGATGATAAAGATGCCTTCCGACAGATGCTAAACGTTTGTATAGAGAATGACTCCCTCAGACAGCTAACTGGGCGGTCTGTAGGGAAAGGAAATTGAGTTGGAATTCTGTCAGCAGCAGGAGGTTGTGACTTGTCCCAGTGAGTGATTTTTTTGGTGCCAAGAACTGAGTATGTATCTCCAATGGAGGCCAGCTTTCAATAATTCAGACACGTTTCAAAGCTAGTGAGTGAAGTGTATCCCAGAGTTACCCTAAACTCAGCTTTTTTCTGTTCAATAATAATCTTTCTATTCCCTTCACAAGCTCCTCTGTGGTCACTTTTCATTGTCACCTGCCTTGATTAGTTGGCTCTGACGGGCACAATTCTGCCATGGACTAAATTTGTGGTACTTAAATGAGATGATCAGGACTGAAGCAGTAAATTTTTGAGGGTTTTGGTTTTGAAACAAAAAGCTGAGAGTTGAAGTTGATGCAGATCAAAGACTTTTCCTGTGATTTGAATGCACTGAACTGGGTGCTCTGTATTGTCCAGTGATGCTGGAAGCTCAGTCCAGGTGTTAGTTACTAAACAGCATTACCAAGGTGATGTATAGAAGTCTCAGTTAGAATCCTCTTTTTATTTTCATGTGAGAAACTCCAGTTTGAATTGCCACATGTTGCTAATGGTTGATGTGCTCTAGATTTTCTAAACTGGAAAGTTAAGGTTGTGTTTATAGTAAATATACGTATATATATTATATATTCATCTCTTTGGTCTGTTAGTTTTTAGGTATTTCCACATTAGGAAGTAGTTAATTATTTCTTTCACTCTCGTCCCAATCTCTGATAAAATTAATTACATTATATTTTGTTAAATAAAAACTTTATGCCCCATTATGACAAATAGGCAATATATTATATGTGTGTTTTGCAGATTTATTCTTGATATCCAGGTCAGTCTGTGTTTTCAGTGCAGCTCCTTCATTTCACCTTCCTGCTGTCAGATTAGGTTTGTCATGTCAGAACTTGTGTGTGGAATTTGGGATCTCTGCTGGGGGGAATTGGGCATGTTGGACAGGGCCTGCCTGGTAGACTTTGCAAAGTAGCCAAATACAGCTTTTTTTTTCCTCTAAGAAATGTATTTTTCTTTGTAGAGCAGTTTGCCTGCATCCACAATAAAAGCAGTGGCAAATTCTGTTCCATCTAAAAGTGAAAAGGAAGGAAAATAGCATTGGATTGAAAAGGTCCAACAGCCTTTCACTTCATAAGGATATAATAAAAGGATAATTATTTTCCTGGGAATCTGTATTGAGTCAAGAACTACCCCTCTTTCAGAGAGGACTTTGGCAGCTGTAAAAAGCAAGGCTTTGTGAAATATTGTAATGGTAAAATATAGAAGAGACTTTTTTTTTTTCCCTTTTGCATTATCTCACCCTTCCACCTGCCACATAATGTGATAAGGAGTGTGTCGTTCTGCATAATTTAATAACACTGCTTGTTCTGCAAGTGGTTGTAAGAGGAATTTCAGGTATTCCTGTTAAATTTATTTATATTTTGCCTTTTTTTTTTTTTTAACCATAAGCTTGGTGTGTTCTGTACAGTGATATTCATGTTTACTGCCCAGATGTTAGTTCACCTGCCTGCCTGCACTGCTGAATCCTAATAAATGTGGACATCTAATAACACTGCAAATTGTCATGAGGAAAGGGAGATAATGAAGTAGAGCAGATGGAAGGGTGGGAACTTGCTCTGGAAGCCACTGGAGGACTGTGGAGGGGCACTGGGTGAGCACCAGTCCTGCAGTGGGAGGTGCTGGGTGGACACTGGGGTTTTCCCTTCTGCTCTTGGGTTGTGTTTTACCAAAACAGCCAAATGTGAGGGTTTGGTAGCAAGATGGTAAAGGGAGACTCATCCCATTCATCTATTGCAAACTCAGCAAGATGAACAGTGGGATTTAAACACTCCACTGGTGCTTGGATCCTACCTTCAGGTATCTTTTCCATTACAGTTAGTTTGGAAAATCCTCATCCCCATTCCATTCCAGTACCTCTGGAACAGAGTATAACATACTCCAGAGAGCAGCTTCTAAGGGTGGGTTTGACCTTGTAGGATGGTTTTAATCCTTGTTGTTTGTTTGCACTTAGAGTATTTAAACTACTACCAACAGTCATGATGCTTTAGCAGTGTGGCTTTTATGTGCAATCAGTACCAGGCATCTGTTTCATCCTTTAGAGTCTCTAGAATCATATCCAAAATGACATTAAAAAGCCGTAATGGTGCAGAGTCAGGCATTCAAAAGTGCACAAATGCCAGAATTCAAGTTCCCTTAAATTCAGAAATAAGCAGGACTTGTTCCTGCTCCTTAGTCCCACTCATTTTTACAACCAGTACTTTGGTGGCTGCAGGATTCACCTGCAGAGTAAATTGTTCACCTTGTTTCTGTCTTTGTTGAGACTTGGTTTTTAGCAGGAGCCTGGGGGAGGTTTGGAACCTCCACTCATGTGCTCAAGACTGAAAATAAGAACAAGTTTTTGTGTGTACCTTGTGCAAATCCTTTCATCTTTTGGCTGTGCTCCTCTCTTAACCCCATCAAGTGAGTGTCTCAGGCAGTGACTGTGACCCAGGAGCTGTTCTCTGATGTTTGCCTCATACATCAGTCAGAAGAGAACTCTGCAGACTTTGGGGTTAAAGGCAGGGAATGATAAGTGCAAGACTTTCATGATGTCCTATAAATGCACTTTAGAACAGGAGCTGGAGCATCAGCTTTTTGTTGTATATTCCTGGGAGTGCACAGAATGCATTCAGAGTTCAACAGCTGAATTTCAGTTCCTAGTGCTATTCAAGATGTTTTTCTCCCAAGGCCCAGCAGGAGAGAAAGGTGCTGCTCAGAGGTGCTGTCCTAAGAGAAACCAAAGCACAACTGGGAGCCTCAGCCCCTAAACTTCTCTTTGGTGTGGTGTCTTCACAGTCTTTTATCAGCATAAACTCTGCTGTGAGGATGCTGAGGGTTTCAATCTGCTGGAGCCAGGGGCTCAGGCTTGCTGGTGGGACTGGGGGACTCCAGGGTGTTAGGCCCTGGGTGATGTCTCTGCTCTCAGATCTAAATTGTCCTGGTTTAATCCAGATTTGTGAAGGGCTGGGGAAGCAGGTGGAGTTGTGTTGCTGAATGAGAGAACATTTTTATGGTGTCTTAGGACAAAATATGACATATATATTCATCATTTATATATTACATATGAATATAACATAATATATATGATGGTGCTGCTGTTTGTCAAGGTTAAAAATACCCTTTTTATGATCTAATTAAATTTTTTTTGTTTCTTTCTGACATTTGTCCTTTGCTTTGGGCTGCTGATATTTTGCTCTGTGGTAGTGTGAGGTGTGTGGGTAACACTGCAACAGAGGTTTGATGTTCCATGTGTCCAGGGGGATGTGGCACCATCATTCCTGACCAAAAAAAGAGGTCCCTGTTTTGTCACTGAGGAAGCACTGCCAGCTAGGCCAGGAAAGAAATGACCCTTTGAAACTCTTATGGAAAACTAATTGGTTTATTCCAATTCCTGATAGTCCCAGTGCTCTGATTTCTGATAGTCCCAGTGCTTCCCAGTCAAGAGTGGAACTGTGATGAACCTTGTGGTGTAAAAGAAATAAGAGGAATTGGGAATGGCAGAAGCTATAAGCATAACAATTCCTAATAAAAAAGAGAACAAAAGGATACTTGAAAAAAAAAGTCAAAAGACAACCTGGGAGAAAATGAAAAGGAGAGGAAAGGGAAAACTTGGGGCTTTCATGGTACAAAAGAAGCAAAGTCTGATGGGAGTGGGGATTCAGGGAGGGGAAAGGTTCATTGTCATGTAGCATTTTTAGTGGTTGAATGTAATTTATTTTACAGCTGCTCCCCACCAGTTTCCTTTTATTCTGTGGTCAGTTGTTAAAAAACAAAGCCATCTGCCTTGTTGTCATGTTCTCCTTGTTCACATACAGGAGATGAATACCCTCTGAATGTGAAGTGCATATTCTGCATCATTCCATTTTCACTTTTATTTTTGTTTCCTCTCTTTATTCTGTAGATTGCAGCAATCTGCAAGCAAAGATCATGGCAGAGTCTGGGGGGAGATTATTCAAGGCCATTATTAGAGGCTTCAGAGGTAGGTATAAATTGGTTTTCTTCCTACTTGCAGGTCAGAGGGAATTCAAGCTCTGAGAGCATCTTTCAGCTTAGCCTGCTGGTTGGATTTTATCCATTGCAGCATTTACAGCTTTGAACTACCACAAGGTAAATGACAAGTGATGTTTTTGCCTCCAGAAAAGGACATCACTTTGCTTAGAGGCTTCAGATTGTTGCTCTCTCTTCCAGAAGTCTAGAAATTAATGATAATATAGTCACTTACAAAAAAAGGAGTTCTGAAAAGTTTAGGGTTTGTGTCTTGGTAGCTGGATTCAGGTTGGTCAGGAGTAGAAAATGCCAATGCATGGAAAGCTAAGAGTTTTCCTTGAGTATGTAGGGCTTTCTTACTTCAAAATTCTGGCTAGACTGTGGAATACCCAGCAACTGGAAATTTATCCTCTTCATTCTGAATGCCAGGACATCAAGGTTTTATTCCAGTGAGGTCTGCTTGAATTAGCAGTGATGTAAAAGTAAGGAAAATGCATTTTTTGCTGTTCATGGAGTAATCCTGATGCATTTTCACTCTTTGAATGAAATTAGCAAATGTATTTGTCTTGTGGTTTTCATTATTTAAAAAAAAAAAAAAAGCATTAATAGAACTAATTTAAGCAGCTACAATCTTTTGGGGGTCAAAACCTGAAATCTCCTTAGTTTGTGTTTTCTTAAAAATCTAAAAAATGATTTTTTTTTTTTTTCTCTGGGAACCTCTGAGATCTGTTATCAAGCCAGATACAGAAACTGAGATTCCTAAAGAGCTTTTACAGAATTCAAACCTGGAAATTGGCAGCATGTAGCAAATCACTTAAACAAAATGCAGACTCTTCTGGAAAAGCTGTAACAAGTCCATTATTTGTGGCAGGCACTTGGAAATTGAGCTTGGAGGAACGTGTGGTGCTAGTGACTTGTTATTTTTTACTCCATCTACAGGCATTAATCAACTCAGAATTCTTCTCCCTATTTATTTAGCTTGGAATCTTGGCAAAGTGAGTGGTTTTAACAAGCTGGTTCTTTTTTTCACAGCACCTGTACATGGATCACAGCAGGGGCTTTGCCCAGGGTTAACTGTTGCCTGTTGGGTGGCTCTATGAGGCTGTTCCCATCCTGATAGGAAAGAGAAGTGTCAAGTGAATTTATCTCTTTTTCCTCCAAGCAAAAATCCTCTTTCTATCCAAGGGCAGAGTATTATTGCCTAAGTGTGTTCCACTTGGTGTATTAATGTGCCTGACTACACTCATCCTCCAAAGCTTCTATTCCATTTCTGAGTTCTTTAGTCCATTTTTCAGGTGTCCTTTTAACTAAAATATTTAAGGCTTTGTTATCTTTACCCAAGCTGATGGTGAATAAGGGAGGGAAAGCAGAGCAACAGTCCCTCTTTCTGTTTGGCCTGTTTCCTGAGGTTCTTGTAAATTGCCTGTTTGTTTTCCCACAGCTCCTCCCGAGGTGGCCACTGATGGGAAGGAGGATGTGCTGGCATGGCCATGCAGGGGGAGGCCTTCACACGGATCCAAAGGAAGGGGTAAAGAAACAATTCTTAATCATTATTGCTTTTGAAATAAACAAATCAGATCAGAAAACAACAAAGTAGAAAAAAAACCCAAAGCAACTCGACTGGTAAATCTGTGAATCCTGTAGCAGAGACTGATTGTCAGTGTAGGCTCTGAAATCCCCAAATATTTATCATAACTGCTGAAATCCTTCAGCTGTTTTATTTAAAATACAACCTTAGTGTCCCACACTCCTTTTCAGGTTGACCTTATGTGAGATGTATTTTTTTTTTCCCAGTGTTTCATTGTCATTGGGTTTGTTATTCTTGTTTGTGACTGATACCTCCCTGTGACTTGACATTCAGGATAGCAGAAATCACCTTGGGGATTCAAATCACTGCATCAGTGGGTAAAATTGGACTTGAAGAGGGAAGAGAAGTAATTAAACTGCATCTATATTTGCTTGGATTTAATGTTAATACATCTTGCTCTGTTTGGATTGTATTTCTATTCAGGAAGCACATGTTAAAAAGCTGATGAGAGGTATAAGGAGGTGTTTTATTAGACCAAATAATTGCAGTCAGAAAATGAGGTTGAGCTCTAATGGAGTTCATGTAAAATATTGTCAGTCAGGGCTCTAACTCAAGTATCAGCTGTTGAGGGTTGTCCAGGGAAAGCAGCAAGAACTCACTAGTGGGTTAAGATTGGAAAAAACAAAGATGTTGGGTGCAAAAGGCAAGAGGCAAAATGAAGGGCAGGAAATCTGCTGGTACAGGTGCAAGTTCTTGTCCTTCTGCATTCCCTGCATCAGAGACCTGGCAGGAATTCCCCACACCAGGCTTTTCTTCCCCCAGGATGATGCTTTTAGGCAGAGGGCAGGTGGCAGACAGGTCAGAATTACCCCTTCATCTCACAAGTAACCAGGAGAGAAGCTTCTACATCTGATGATTATTTATTTTAACAAAACAATGTTTATTTGCAGCAGTAGCTGATGTGACTGGAAAAGAGTTTTACCATCTTTAGGGGTTTTTTTATTGTGTTTTTTGTACACAGAACAGACAGGAACAAAAGCAGCAGTGCCTGACTTCTTGCTAAGCAGACATGCAGCACTTAGGGAAAGACTGCCAGTCATGATGGAGCCCTGCTAATTAGCCTCCCCCACCACTCTTCCACTCACTTGTCATTTAGTTTGCTAGTCATTGCTTGCCTTCTGGGGAGGGATGGGTAAAGCAAAGACAGAAGGCAAAGTACTTTTTTCCCCAGAAAATTTGGAAGGAAAATTCAGGCCCTAGTTTGACATTTATTTAAGCTGGTGAGACATGAAAAAAAAAACCAACAAAAAACACCTTCCTTCTTTCCTCACCTTGATGTTTGGCTACATAAGTCACTGTGTGGTCAGAGAATGAGCTGTGTGAGGTGATCTAGCTGCAAAATAATGTGTCCAGAGGGTGGGAACACCCTTCCCTCTGCTTGCAGCAGTCTGGAATGAAACAAATCCAAATGCCTCCTGCTAGAAAAACACCCCTCACTTCTATTCTCAGCCAGGCTTTTTCTCATCCTACTCCTACTGAATTTGTAGGTTTATCTGACTCTCTGCTGACAAAACCCTGCAACAGTCACTGATGTTTGTTCTGCCACGTTCAGAAACTGGATCTCAGTTCACTGAGGTCTTGCATGAGCTCAGAGGTGGTGGGAGAAGAGGGCTGGGACTGTGCAGTGAGTGCTGCAGAGAGAGGAGGAGGCAAACTGTTAGTGGTGTGGAGAAGCACCTTGTCAGACAGGAGGAGACAGCTTTGAGTGAGCACCCAGGGTGCCAGAGTGAGCTCCTTTTTGTCTTCATCAGCACTGACAGCTTAAATGCAAGTCAAACCACTCTTTTCTTCCCTCATGCTTCTGATAGCTCATCTTCCTGCCACAGGCTTTGTCCAGAAAGTCCCAGTGATGCTTTGCAATGCTCAATAATCCTGGAAAACTTGAGGAGGAATGAATACTCTGGGTTTTTTTCCTCTTTCCTTAGCTATTTTCCCAGGCTGAGATGGGACACAGCCCCCCAGGAAGATGTGAAGGTGTTCAATGCTCATTCCTTTGCAAACAGTCTTCAGTGTTTGCTGCTGTGGTTTAAAAACATGCTGCATTCAAAAAAAAAAAAAAACCAACAAAAAAGAAAAGGCTTTTCTGCTTTTCTCCCTGCTGTATTAGATCTAGAATATTTTTCCTTCCATTTCAGTGAAAATAAGCCTTGGAAGAAAATAGAAAACATTGCAGGCACTTAAAAGGAGGTAAAATAAATGCATCTCTTAACCTTTTTATATACCACAGAGAATCAGCAAAGGGCCTGAGTCCATTAAACAGATTGCTCATTTTCCTTCTTAATCCTGCCACTTGCATATTTCAACCATTTTCCACTCCTGTTTCTGCACCACAGTAGCATTTATTTCATGGTAAACTTTGATGTCATACGTATGCATTTTGCATCTCCTTTGATATATATATTTTTTTTTTTTCCCTTGTTCCTTTGCAAGGCCTTTGGCAAATGACTGGGCTGCCTCCTGACTTTTTTTTTTTTTTCTGAATGCATTTACTTCTGTCACTGTTCAGAGCCACAAAGAAAGGGAAATAGATTCCTAGTTTGCAGCCTGTGTATTTCCTTCTGTTTAATAGCTTTTCTGGGCAAAGTCCAACTAGCCAAGAGCAACATATCATTAGAACTGCTCTGGTTGCACTGGTAGCTTTTGTGTTTGTGTGATACCTTTGCTTTTTAACTTCCTTTTAACCTCTGAGTGGTGATCAAAGCTGTTCTCTGAAGTTTGAACTGCTCTTTATGCATGGCCTTGGCTCCAGTGGCAGCTGCCTCCATCTCTGGATGGGTGGGACACAACAGACCCCCTTTTGCATCCTCCCCTTGCTGTCAGCTCTTCAGTGCATCCATTTTGCACAAGCCCTTTGAAATGTGTTTCCAGTGTGTGCTGCTCCAGTACATTTGCTGCTGTTGACAAAAAGCCCTTTGGTTTTCTGTGAAGTTGTGACTTGGAAACACTGGGATGAGTTTTCTGGGGCTTTTAAAAGCTCACATTGATAGGGTTGGTTCCCTGGCTGCCTCAGCAGTCTCACCTTGCAACAGAGCTCTCCTTTCTTGCTCATTCACACTCAATCTTAACAGAGAATTTCTATTCTCATTTGGTTTATCCTCAAATTCAAGGAGGGAGCATTGAAAATACACAATCTAGTGAGGAAAACATTACAATACTTGGTAAAACTCCCCTTTTCTGTCCTGAAAAGTCATCTTTAAAAGGTGTTGACTAACTTTTTGTTTCCACCCCCTCCTCCCAACTACAAAACACTGCCTGAAATGGAGAGATTAGGGTACTTCTGCCCTCCCTTCAGCTGTAGATAACACTCTGTCTTTTGAGTTAACCTCAAGGTAGCAAATGCAGAAAAATGAGTTGTTGATACTTGCCCTGTGCCAATATTCTCCATTGGGTTGCATGGTTTAAGCTTCAGATAATATATTTAGCTTGGGAGTTGAGCAGAATGTGTCTCAAGTGTTGGTACAGACATTTATCCATCTGTAAAAATAAACTGTATTTTTTCAAGCAATACAACCACCATCAAATGAAAAAGAATAAAAAAAAATAAATAAAAAATTAAAAGTTCCTCCCTTCCAAAAAAAACCCCAACAACTCAAACCAACAAAACAACCTGATATTTCTCCAGAAGACTTGGTGGCTGAGTTGTCATCTTGTTCAGAGCAAAATGAGAAGCTTGGAGAACCTATTTGAAGGCTTGATTAAAAGTTGATGTCACTGGTGTGGCCCATGGACATCTTCTGCCTCCTCAATGCCCAGTCTGGTAAATAAAGGGGTGAATTAGTGGCCTTCACTCAGCTGCTAGAAAGTTTTCTTGCTGGTGGTTCAAACTTCTCTGGATTTCCAGACTCCCTTCTTGCCTTGTTACTTGATTAATTTCTTTTATTCTTGGTGTTTTCCCTCTTGTTTCTTATCTGTGTTAAAACAACTTCCAAAGAAGAACCCCCAAACCCTTGCATTTTGTCCAGAACTCAACTAAAAGTGCTCCAAATATATCAAATTGTCTCCTTTATACTATTCTTTTAGCTCTTTGTAATGTGCTGCCTTGCTTTGTTCTTTCCACCAGCTGAAAGAGATAGATGCCAAGAAGATCATCAGAGCAATGCTGTCTTATGTGTGGCCCAAAGACAGACCAGACCTGAGAGCCAGGGTGGCCATATCTCTGGGGTTTTTAGCCAGTGCAAAGGTAAGGGCAGATATTTTCTTGTACCATGAGAGTTATTTTCTTGTAGCATGAGAATTTTACTGTTCCTCTGCAGCTTGGACAAGGAATAATTTTCTTTTTGATGATTATTTAAGGGCTTTTATGATCTTAAGATGTCTTTCCTGCATGAAAATTAAATATTAGTAATATATTAATACTACTAGTATTATATTATAATATACATAATATAATACTCATTCTATCAACTAATTATATAGCCAGCATATATGTAACAAATAATAATGTATTAATAATGTGAGTGTTGTCTACTCACAGTGCTGGGGAAAAGGGCTTGGAGCTCCAGGCTTTTCTTACTGTTCCTCTGACAAATAGCAGTGGAATTTCTGTTCTTTCTGGGGTTCTTCTGGTGTCCTAATATTAAAGAAGCTTTATAACTTATTTTTTTTACATCTAGCCATGCTTTCATTCAAATGAGTTTTCCTGTTGTCTTTTGATTGTATGAATTGGAGGGTGGCTCCTGCCTTTACTTTACTGTTTGAAAGGGTATCTTACACTCTGGCCTGCAACAAAATTCATGTGTTTTTGTTCTGAAAGTGAGCACTGGGAGCATTTTGCTCTGCCAATAATATTTATCTGATGATATGCTTGGCTCATTGAGGTTTTCTGCTGTGTATTTAAGAATACCCCATATACCAGATGGATATGAAAGCTCTTCCAACTTGCTTTGTTCCTAAAACCTCTCCTTAGTAAGAATAATAATCTGAAGGCAATGTTGAAATTAGTTTGAAGTTGGTTGGGGTTTTTTTTTTTGGTTGGTTTGGTCGTTTCTCTTCTGTTTTGTTTTGTTTGTGGTTTTTTTTTCCCCCATAATTTGTAGGGTTATTTCAATATGATGTGGCATGTGAATCCAGAGTCTAATCCTGCATGTGGCAGCATTGTTCCTTGCTTTTAAGAAATCTCTTAATGTTTCAAGCAGCTTTCTGGGGTGTAATGAAAACAAAATTGATGGCCAGGGTGCCTGACTCTTGCAAATTGCTCTGTATTAGGTATAATACAGAGCTATTATATTTCTGCTGGGAGAGAGAGAGATGTTTCCCCATCAGAAAATCAGACACTTCATTGCTCTTTGGGAAAGCAACTGGATGTTTGGATCTCTCTTAAGTGGCCCCTTAAATACCCTACTTCAGATGCTGTACAGGGCAGCCTGATGTCCAGAGCAGCTCTCTACAGAATGTATATGGTGAGTGGCAGGGGTGCAGGATTTCAGACATGTCCCAGCTGTTCTTTTGCTGGTGTTCTTTGGTTTGTTCTGGTTCTGCCATAAAGCTGTGTTTGAACTCAAACCAGTTCTGAATAACTGCAGTTTAACAAGTTATCCCCATGCCCTGAGCTATCTTCTTTTGTGGGGTAAATAATACTGTTAAATCAGATTTTACCCAAGCTCAGGAGTGACTGTGGCATGGGTGAGGTGCAGGAGTGTTGCAGCTCTAGTAAGTCAGTCATTTCTTGGAGCCCTGAACATCTGCTTCTCTTCCAGAGCAAGGAGAAGGTCACTTTGACCTAGAGAAAATGAAATCCAAATGAGTTTACCTAGAGCTTGCCTAGACTGTGTGTAATCCTGTGCAGTTGCCTCATTATCCCATCTGGGACCCTTTTGGAGTGATTGCTTGTGAGGTTAATTGATGGACCACCCAAGCAGTTCAATAAAGTTTCTCTGCCTATAGCTGAGCTGCTGCATCTTCCTCCTCTCTCCATCCTGGCCCAGTTTCTTTGTTCACTTCTCTGCATCTGCAGGATTTATGGCCTTGTTACTGGTTTTGTCTGAAGGCTGCTCCTCCTTAGGGGTTTCACAGAAAGAAAATAGTTACCTTCCCCAGTAAGAAGTAGTTTTGTAAAGTCTTTTTATGGTTTCTTGTGAGTTTGGGGAGGTTTTATGGTGACTCTCACATGGTTACTCTCTGAGGCTGCAGAGTGGCTTCAGTTTTATTCTAAGAAAACTAAGATCAATCACAGAAGAAAGTTATGAAATCCTCAGCCAAAGGAAAAAAAAAAATGAGGAATTTACCCCCAGTTTGGTCTTATTTACCCCCAAAACAGCTGGAGGTCAGACATCCTTGTCCAGCTGCTTGAGAAAGAATCTGTCTCATTAAATCTTCCAGTTCAGTAAAATCCAACTTGAAAACAAAAGCCAGTTTATGTGCAGCCCCTGAAGAGCCTGCACTTCCAATCTGTTCTGACTTCTTCTGGGGGGCCCAGTTGCTTCTCATTGAACCAATTAGTGTGATTTTTCTTGGGGTTTTTTTGTCTACGCATAACTGCTGGTTATGGAGAATATTGTGCTTGTGTGGAGAGCTCTGGCTCACCTACACTGAGGGGTTGGGAACTAACCAGAACAGCAGAGCAGTTTTGGAAGAACAGTCTTGCTGCACAGATCCATGTGGACTGACTGGTGTTTTTCTGCTTTTAGGCCATGAATATAGTGGTTCCCTTCATGTTTAAATATGCAGTGGACAACCTCAACCAGCTGTCTGGAAACATACTCAACCTGGATGCTGCACCAAACACAGTGGCAACTGTGGCAACTGCTGTTCTCATTGGCTGTAAGTGGCACTCCCCAACTCCCTGGGGATGTTCAGCTGGAGAAGAGGAGCCTGAGAGCTGAGCAAGAGCTAAAGGGCTCCCAGGGAGCAAAAGGATGGGGTCAGGCTCTTGTCAGTGGTGCCCAGCGACAGGACAAGGGGAACTGGGCACCAACTGGAACCCAGCAGGAGAAAGTTCTTTGGTGTGAGGTTGTCAGAGCCTGTCCCAGGCTGCCCAGAGAGGCTGTGGAGCCTCCTCTGGAGAGATCCCAACCCCCCTGGACAGCGGGATCCTGGGCTCCTTGCTCTGGGTGTCCCTGATGGGGTGGCAGGGTGGCACCAGATGGTGTCCAGAGGTCCCTTCCAATGCACACCATGCTGGGACTTTAGTTACTTCCATGTTGGTGTCTGTTTCCTATGTTCTGTGCCCTTGCTTCTAGTATTCCAATTAAAGAATGAAATAGTGCTTACAGAAATGAGCTGTGGTTATAAATCTTGCTCCTTCTTATAACTAAGTGCAAAAGAAACTGATCTTTGATCAGTTTCTTTTGCACTTAGTTATAAGAAAGAGCGGGATTTCTAAGTGGAAAAAAAAAAAGCCCAAAGCTTTCCACCAATTAAATATAAACTCCCCGTGAACTACAAATGTTGAAACTAGATGAATAATTCCATGCATGAACAGAAGTTGGAACTATCATTCCCTTGATGTTGTCAAACTTTGGCACCTGTCTTTTCCCCCCTGCCCCAGATGGGATCTCCAGAGCCGGGGCAGCCCTGTTTAACGAAGCCAGGAACGCCGTCTTTGGGAAGGTGGCTCAAAACTCCATCAGAAGAATTGCCAAGAACGTTTTTTTGCACCTCCATAACCTGGATTTGGCATTCCACCTCAGCAGGCAGACTGGGGCTCTGTCCAAAACCATCGACAGAGGGACCAGAGGCATCAGTTTTGTTCTTAGTGCTTTAGTGTTTAATCTGGGTCCTACCATGTTTGAAGTGGCGCTTGTCAGCGGGATTCTGGTAAGTGCTGCTCGGGCACGAGTTGGAATTGGCTCTGAGGAAGATTCAATTGATTTTTTTTTTTTCTTTTACCAAAGCCTGCTGAGGATTAATAATAACAACTGAATGACAATGTGGTTGTGCTCCAAAGGACAGCACTCCATCATTTTTATTGACTTGAAATCAGCTTGCTTGGAATTATTTTCACACTTGACGCCAGTCTTCAGCCCGTGGGGTTTGTCTGGGTAGTTTCTGACTCTTCTTTTGCCTTCAGAATTGTTAAAAGCAGAAAAGTTAACTGCACACAAGTGTCAAATTAGAGCTGGGTAAATACTGAGGAAGCAGAATATAAATGTCCAGGAATGTTGTGTCTTAGTGTGTTGATTGTAGAGGGGGGGAGTAATTATTGGCTCTCTCTTCAGTATTGATCTTGTCTTATTCAGCACTTAACATTGGAAATGATCTTTTGGAAAACAGGCTTCTCCTGCTTGCAGGTTTTATGCTTAATGAGCTCATTTGTAAACTTTTATAAATATCTATTTCCTGTTTTATAAATATCCAAAGATCCTGATTTCAAGGTTTAAAATCTACATTTGGATGACGTAGCCTAGACTAAATGAAAGGCAAGACACTTAGTTTCTTTCTTCCCCTTCTTTTTAGAAGCACTTAATCACATCTGGATGTAACAACAGGAGTTAAAGCCCTTGTTGCTATTGGGTTAAATTTGATAACCTTTGGAAGCTGCAGATCCAACTGACTCTTGGCCAACCTGCCATGACACTTTACCTTGTCTTTGTGCTTCTTTTCTCTCCTGGTAGAGGAAAAAAAAAGCCACTTCTTAAATTGTTTTGCAAGGCCATTTATTTTTTCTGCAGTCTAGCTCTCTTTCAAAATGCCTCAAAAAAATAAATACTTGGTGACAACAGCACAACACTTAGGCAAAAATCACTTTCCAGTATCGTGTTGTGCACCAGCCCTTGGTTATCTCTTCCACCCTTTGGTCTGTGCCCTTCTTGGTGCTTCCCTGTGGAGTTCAGGACTCTAGTTATTATTTCTTTTAAGCTGTTGAGAGCAGGGAGTGTGCTGGGAGGGACCTTTAGAGCCTTTGTCTGGGGGCTAAGCTGTCAATTTTGAGCCAGCAGTGAAGTTTTGCAAAGGCTGATGAACTTTTGTTCTTTTTTTTTTCCCTTCCAAAAATATTCCAGTATTACAAATGTGGTGCAGAGTTTGCCTTGGTGACTCTGGGCACTCTGGGAGCTTACGCAGCCTTCACGATAGGCATCACCCAGTGGAGGTAAGATGTGCCCTCCCATTCCTGGGGGAGCAGAGAGGTGCCTGAGGCTCAGCCCTCTGACTGGGGATCTGGGTTTGGCAGGACCAGGTTCCGGATCGAGATGAACAAAGCGGATAACGACGCAGGAAACGCCGCCATCGACTCGCTGCTCAATTATGAGACTGTGAAGGTGAGACCAGCCTGAGCTCCTCAGCTCTTTGCCTGCCTTCTGGCAGCCTCCGCATTCTGAATCAGGAGATTCATCTTTGGTAGGGCTGTGGGTTTTGTGGAGCAGTAGGATGATTGGAGAGCATTCCCTGTTGGAAGAGGACTGCACAGTCTCAGAGCGGTGTGGAAGTTGTCAGTGGGGCTTCAAAACTGTTCTTGGCTAATAGAGGGAGATGTTTCTTCCATGGCTGGATTGCCTTGGCCAGCAGTTCTGGGCAAAATCTGAACTTAAAGTCTCAAAGAAGCTTCTCTTGTTTGCAGAATTGTCTTCTGAACCTCAGCTTGTGACACAGTGTTGTCTCACACAGCCCTGTGCTGTTGGTTTCACTGCCTGTTGTGGTTTGTAGCACTCCATGGCAGTGCTCACATGAAAGTACAGATCTCTCTTGGCTCTACTGCTGCTATTAAAATAACCCACAACTTGTGGACAGCTCCAGAATTGTCCAGGCTCATGCCTATTTTGTAGTGCTTTTAATTCCTGGTGGGATCTCCATAATGTCTTCTTCCTGGAGTTTGCTCATGATTTTTTGTCTTTACACATGAATCTTTTCTCTTGAGTAGTCAGAGCTGAAGAGAGGCTGTGTGTCTACATGTAGCAAGTTTCCACTCAGCTTCATAGCCAGTTAAATCCCCAGCCTGGTATGTGAATGTGCCACTGACAATTGTTGTGTCTCTTGTAGTATTTCAACAACGAAAAATACGAAGCCCAACGCTATGATGAGTTCTTGAAGATCTATGAAAATGCCTCTCTGAAAACTACCTCAACTCTGGCTCTGCTCAACTTTGGCCAGAGTGCCATCTTCAGCGTGGGCTTAACAGCCATCATGGTGCTGGCCAGCCAGGGCATTGTTGCAGGTAACTCCTCTGTGTGCAAGCTACTAATGACTGCCTTAATTCATCCCTAGCAAAGGTGTTAATTAACCTATGGTTGATGTGATAGTTTGTTTTGAGGTTTTTCTTGAGAGTTTTGCATAGTTTGGCTTCTCAGAGTGTCAATTCCATCATCTCTATACACATGTAGCAGTAACTAGTGTGGTTTTATTAGACACATTGTGGAAGTTGAGCAGTTAGATCCTAAGAAAATGTATCTTTGGGAAGTTACTGGTGAAGGATTGTGGAAATACAAATACTTCTGTGGAGCTTTTAGAAAGATCCTTCCTTTTAATCCTTCTTCCTTCCCACGTTGGCAAGATTCACAGCTTTTCCCCAGTGTGTACAGCCCTGGGATTTCTCTCCAGAACTTTTATTACCAGTGTCTTTCCCTTAGATGAATAAGGGCACATTATTAAAAGAATTGTTTTCATATGTTAGAGATTTTTTAAATCTCTGTTTGTCTAATTACTGCATAAACTGAAGCCTGCTTGTTTAGGAAGACACAGCCAAGCTTCCAATACAGCAGATAAAGGCAGTGGTGGGATGAGGCTCAGCTAAAGTAAGGTGGGTTTAGAGCAAAAATAAGGATTCTTTTCAACACCATTAACATCCAGATGTGTTTGAAGGGTACACATTTATATCATGTTGTCTTTCTTGCATCTGCCTTGCTATTTTTATCAGGACAGGGGAGAGTTAAACTGGGAATGGATAGGTCAGTAGGTGCAGAAAATTTAGATTAGTGTTTAAGCAGGATGGTAGAAATACAGCTTGAAATCACCTTTTGAGATGATACCTTTAGTGTGTCAGTTTTCCCTTAGCCTATTTGATATTAAGCTGCCCAGAGGTTTTGTTTATTATTTAAACATCTGGTTTTACAAATGGGATAAAAGAAATTGGACTTGACTTGATTATCCTTCTTTTTTTTTTTTTTAATCTTTCAGTGCTTCCTAACAAAACAACCCTTCAAGTCTCCTTATTCTCTCACATCCATTTTGTCTTAAGGCAGCCTTTCTGTTGGAGATCTAGTAATGGTGAATGGATTGTTGTTCCAGCTTTCTCTTCCCCTAAACTTCCTGGGAACAGTGTACAGAGAGACAAGACAAGCACTTATAGACATGAATACCTTGTTTACACTTCTCAGTGTAGATACCAAAATTAAAGTAAGTAGCAGCTTATTTTCCTAAAGTTTCTGGGTGTTTCTTAGGGGCTGTTTTCTGGCAGTGCCATCCTTTCACCCTGTTTGTCACCCTCCAGCTTTCATTTCTAGTCAGGAAAGAGCTGCTGTGTACAGATGCTGTTCTGCCTCCTTTTAAGTGCAGTTAGTGCAACAGCAGCTGCTTTTTTTCTTGCAGAACCTTTAGCGACAGCAAAAGTTGCCTCACAGAAGCTGTGCTGATATTGAGAGAGTCCTTTTTATTTTAGATTTTGAAGTATTCATGCCTTGTGCTTGAATTTTCCCTTGTAATTAACGATGCAGAATCTATTGCTGCACAAGAAGTTCTGAAGCAGAGTGTTTACAGCAGAAATCTGTCACCTTCTTTGGGGAGAAGGAGGAACAACCCAATTTTGCTCGTGTGGTGGATTGTAATTACTTGCAGCATATCCAGGCTGGAGTGTCTGTTTGCCTTGTTCTGAGCTGGGAAATGGACTGTTCAGCTTGTTGAACTGCTTGAGATACTTTCTGGGCAGCATATCAAGTGGAACTCTTCTTTTAATAGGACAAAGAGCTGGCTCCACCCCTGCAGATCACACCGCAGACTGCTGCCATCGCCTTTGATAATGTGCATTTTGAATACCTTGAGGGGCAGAAAGTCCTTGCTGGAGTGTCTTTTGAAGTCCCTGCAGGAAAAAAAGTGGCCATTGTAGGAGGTAGTGGGTCAGGGTGGGTAAATGGACTGACTACAATCAGTGCTGCAGAATTTTGTCTCTTCAATGCATTTGTTTTCCTGTTCTGCTTTTCCTTCGTGTCGTTTGTGACATCAGTTCTGTTTGGAGATTGCAAATGGCAAAGCAGAGATGTAACATCAGCTTCCATTCTTTTCAATTGCAGGAAAAGCACAATAGTGAGATTATTATTTCGTTTCTATGAACCTCAGAAGGGAAATATTTATGTGGCTGGACAGAACATACAAGATGTCAGTTTGGAAAGCCTGAGGAGGGCCATAGGAGTTGTACCTCAGGTATATACCGTGTTTCATTCTCCCCAGCTGCTCCATCATCATAACAATTCTCAGTATGCTGATGCTGTGTTCCAGTGCAGGCCAATCCTAACACAGTAGTATTGTCTGCTTCCATGGAAAGTCACCATGCTTGCTTTTTCTCCTTTTCCCCCAGGAAATTCTGTGTTTTTTCTGAGCATCATCATATCGAGCCAATTTCTGAAATGCATTTAAGCCTCTTCCTGAGAAACTGCCTCCAGCTTTGTGATTTGGCTTTATAGTTGATTACCACCCATAATGAGTTAGCAGAGTGCTAAAAGTATGCATGACATACATATTTAGGACACAAAATGTATTAATCCCACTTTTTGGGGGGGGTGAAATTTCCCTAAATACTTCTTACCTTCAGGCATGGTAGAAAAATATCACCTGGTTCCATACTGATTTCTGTCGTGGGTTGGGGACAGTTTAAAACTCTTCTTCATGGTTTCTCATGTAAGATTCTCCTGTATTGATAGCCCCACTATCAATCCAGGCTGGGGGGTGAGGGGATAGAGCAGCTCTGCAGAAAAGGATTTGGGGGTGCTGGGAGAGGAGCAGCTGGAATGAGCAGCCAGGGTGTGCTGGAGCCCAGCAGCCAATCCAGCCTGGGCTGCAGCAGGAGCAGTGTGGGCAGCAGATAGAGAGAGGGGATTCTGCTGCTCTGCTCTGGGTAGAGGTCCCCTGGAGCCCTCAGCACAGGAGGGACATGAAGCTGATGGAGTGGGGCCAGAGAGATGCTCAGGGGGCTGGAGCAGTTGAGGGAGCTGGGATTGTTCAGCCTGGAGAAGAGAAAAGGTCCAGAGAGACCTTAGAGCACCTTCCAGTGCCTGAAGGGAGCTGCTCCAAAGCCTGGTGAGGGGCTGTTTCCAAAGGCCTGCAGTGAAAGGCCAAGGGGCAATGGTTGAAATGAGAAAAGAGTGGATTGAGATGAGAACTAAGGCAGAAGTTCTTTCCCAGCAGAGTGGTGGCCACTGGCACAGGTCGCCCAGGGAGGTGGTTGAGGCCCCATCCCTGGAGCCGTCCCAGGAGGGGCTGGAGGAGGCTCTGAGCACCCTGCTCTGGGTGCAGCTGTCCCTGCTCTCAGCAGGGGGGTTGGGCTGGCTGAGCTCTGGAGCTGCCTTCAGCCCAGCCATGTCTGTGCTTCCATGATTCCTGAGAGGACCTTTCCCCCCCCGCAGGACGCGGTTCTCTTCCACAACACCATCTACTACAACCTGCTCTACGGCAACACGGGCGCCACGCCGGCGGAGGTGCAGGCGGTGGCAAAGCTGGCAGGGATCCACGATGCCATCCTCAGAATGCCCAATGGGTACAACACTCAGGTGGGGGAGAGAGGCCTCAAGCTCTCAGGTTGGTTCCAAAGGGAGCGAGTTCTTCCCTGTCCCTTCAGCTCCCACTCGGGTTTATGTGATTGGCAGCATGAGATGATGGGGAGGGTAATTAGTTGTGGGGAATTAGGTGCTCTGCCCTGGTGAGAACACTGCTGGAATGCTGTGGCCAGTTCGGGGCTCCCCAGTTTGAGACAGGGATCTACTGGAAAGAGTCCAACAGAGGCTACAAGGAGGATTAAGGGACTTGAGCATCTCCTCTGTGAAGAAACAGAGGGAACTGGAGCTGTTTAGTCTGGAGAAGACTGAGAGGGGATGTTATTAATGTCTAAAATATCTGAGGGGTGGGTGTCAAATAGGAGCCAACCTGTCTGTAGTGCCCAGCAACAGGACAAGGAGCAATGGGGATAAACTGGAGCAGAGAAGCTTCCATCTCAACATGACAGGTGACAGAGCCTGGCACGGGCTGCCCAGGGAGGTTGTGGAGTCTCCTTCTCTGGAGACTTTCCAGACCCCCCTGGATCTGTTCCTGTGGGACCTGCCCTTCTGGCAGGGGGGTTGGACTTGATGATCTCCAGAGGTCACTTCCAACCCCTAACGTTCTGTCCTTGGGTGTGTTTCCAAGCCATGGAGCTGTGGTGCTGAGGGCCATGGGTCAGTGGTGCCCTGGCAGTGCTGGGGGATGGTTGGACTCAGTGAAAGGTCCTTTCCAACCCAAACAATTCCATAATTCTAAGAAAATAAATTAATAGCTATGTAAAATTTGGGCATTACTTATCCTGAATACGAATAGGGAAGAACCTGAAGCAAGTTGTTACACTACAAATAAAAGGAAAGACCTTGGATTTGTTACCAGTGTGTCTTTCAAACATGGATGTTGCCAGGCTCTGAGTTTTGAATGTGTTTTAAATGGGAGAGAGAGGGAGAGTGTATGAAAATAGACCAAATAAATTGTCCAATTCTAATTGCTGCTGAATTCTGCCAAAGACAGTTAGAAATTTGAACTGTGGCATTATCATCAGCCTTTAAAATGGTTTATTAGAGCATATTCTCTCCCGACAGGAGTGGAACATTGACAGGGATATAGTGGTATGAAATGGAATGTTTGGAAACCTTGTCTCAAACAAAGGAGGACAAGCCCACAAATGTGAAATGGGGTTGTTTTTTTGGCATACCAAATGTTTAGCAGATTTGGAAGTTCTCAAATGCACCTGTTTTCCTGTCTGTTAAAAGTTGTCCAAAGTTATTCTTGAGTTGGTGTGAGCTCTAAGGATTGAAAAGGAAGGAAACTAGTGTGAAACTGGGTTCTATCAGAAACCACCAGGCAGTAGGAACTTGTTGGGAATCTTGTGTGACACGTGCAAACCTTTTTCAGTAGCAGCTATGATGTATATAAAAACCCAACCCCCAAAACAGTTCTAACTTCATCTTTTTCTTTTCTTTCCTCTCCACCCCTGCCCCATTCAGGAGGAGAAAAGCAAAGAGTTGCCATTGCTAGAGCAATGTTAAAGGAGCCACTTATTTTTCTCTATGATGAAGCCACCTCATCTTTAGATTCAATTACAGAAGAGGTAAATTGGGATTAAAAAAAAAAAATATATATGAAACTGAAGTGGTATAATGATGTCTGGTTCTGATGCTTTTTCCTTGTGCTTTTTCTCACAGAATTCTGTACTTTTTGCCAGTTTGCTGTTGTGTGTTTTGTTGATATTATTGTCAAGAGATCCTGTGGCTACCTGGAGACACAGGGAAAGACACCAACTCTGTCTCTGGGTGTAGTTTCTGTTTTACACTCCTGAGATCCCACTCACCATTAAAAGTTCATCCCTTGAAACCATTGCACATCCTTCCTGTGCCCGTGAGGAGTTTCCAGCCCACTTTTCTGGGCTGTGGAGCCTCTGAGTGTTGTGATACATGTCATGACACTACCACTGCCTCAGGCTTTGTAGCCACAGCTGAACTAACTCTCAGCACCAGTGGGAATTTCACGGCCAAAGACTAGAGCCGTTTGCCTTCACTTAGGCAGATGATTGAGCCAATTTCTTGACCTGCAATCACTACATGACTTTGATTTTCCAGATAGAATGAGATTAGAGGACAAACTAGGTCCCTATAGCACAGCATTCAAACACAGTGCAGCTCCCTCACTGGACCAGGAACATCCACACCACCCAATTCTGCTGCACAAACTCTTCTCTCTTGTTTTGCTGGATTTACTGCAGGGATGGTTCACAGCAGAACTGCACAAGTGAACACAAGTTATTTCTACCATTGTGTGTCTGGTAATGGAAATCTTTGTTTTCCTGACAAAAACAAGTGTTTTTCAGGTAAAGAAAGCAGATGCTTCACTTGTTGTTCAGGGGCACAAATTCCCAGTTAGCACTGCTTGCCTCTGAGTGCAGCTGGGGAAGGTGGAACTGCTCACAGAAGAAGCAGTGGATGGATGGAGAATTCCCAGGATTACTTTCTGTTCCATGTTGGAATGCTATCAAGAGGGATTTCTTTTATCTTTAACTGTCATTGATTGGAAAGTCTGATGATGATGATTTATTATTTTTCACATGCCTTTCCTGCTGTTTATTTTGGCTTTGAAGCTTGGCTGCCTGGGGGACTTTCTCCTGGAATCAAGTAACACTTCTCTTCCTATGTCCCTTGGGATATTTTCTTTTGTATGAATTGCATTTTATGAACACAAGGTTGGGTTGGTTGGGGTTTTTTTTTTTCAGTTTGAGGCCTTTCAGAGCCACAGCTCTTTCCCACTTGGGATTCTTCTGTTGCTTCTGGAGCTACCCGTAGCTGTTTCTTACAGCAAAGCTACAGCAGTACTGGAGCTATTCCACAAAAATTAATTTATTTACAGTAATATGCATCTTTCCAGCCAGCAGTTTAGTTCACTTCTTACCTCCTGGGAGTGTGTAAGAGGTTGGTCTCTCTTGCAGAACATCCTCAGTGCCATGAGGGACATGGTGAAGCACCGGACGTCGGTGTTCATCGCTCACAGGTTGTCAACAGTGGTTGATGCTGATGAGATCATCGTGCTGGATCAGGTGAGGTCACCACCCTGTGATGTGTCATTTCCATTTCTCTTCTTTGCAACTCAACAGTTCTGTCACTTGCAGGAACTCTCTGGTATGTTGCAGACATTTAATTGCCTGTTCTTTCCGTGGATTGTGACAAATCTCACTCGATGCTCTGGAACTGGTTTAATGTTGTGTGGTTTTGATCTAATTGATGACACGTTTCTGTCAGATTAGGATTCCTACTGTGTTCCCCCAGTTTATGCTTCATTCACATTACTCAGTGAGTGTTTTTCACACACATCCATTGTTGGTTTGGGGTTTTTTTTGCTTTCAATGGGAAGAGAGAGGACAGCATGTTCTGTTTCCATGCAGATAAAACTGTCGTAGGATTGTTCAGTCTAATTATGTGATAAATCTGAACACCATTCTCTATTGTACCTGCAGAAAAGTGTTGTTATTCCCTTTCTCTGTGTTTCTAAGAGGGAAAAAAACCTGTTTCAACATCCAATTTACTAATATCACTATTCAGCTTTTACCTTATGCTCAGTCTATCCAAAGTCCATTTTCTTTTCTATTACCCTTATCGGGCTATAGATGTAAAATAAACAAATGTTCTTATTATAACTTCATAGTTACTCTTAACTGATAAAGCTAAAAATATAGTGCTCTACTAATCTGCTGATAACAGATGTGAAATTTATTTCTGCATTTATTTTTTTTTTCAGTTGCTATTTCTGTGCTTGTGATCATAGGTGTATTTAAGGACTAAAATAGGCATATCTAAAAGAAAATAAATTATTCCTGCAGTATGTTAAATGATCTCCTGGGGAATCAAAACAAAATCTTACCAAGTGGTGCTGTTCATAAAATCATTTTGGTTGGAAGAGACCTTTAAGATCTTAAAATCCAACTGTGAATCCAGCACTGCCAGAGCACCACTAACCCATGTTGCTCAGCACCACAGCTCCATGGGGGGCTTGGAAACCCCTCCATGGATCACAGGGACTCCATTCCTGCCATGGGCAGCCTGAGCAAGAGATTTTTCCTCATATGCAACCTAAACCTCCCCTGGTGCAGCTTTTGACTCTCCAGGAGATCAACACAGCTCCCTCCCTTGGTGTCACCTGCAGACTTCCTGAGGGTGTCTCCATCCCCTTGGGCAGATCAGTTAAAGACATTAAAGAGACCTGGCCCCAGCACGAGCCCTTTTAGGACTGTCTTTGCCATTCACATCCCAAAATGGAGCAGTGGAATAAATCACTCCTGCTGCTCTGTGGAGTTTTTATTGGGTTTCAAACTGCTTGTTTTTCAGCTTTTGCTGAAAAATCAATTCCTGAGGTGTATCCTATACATAGCTTCACCTTAAAACATCTCATGGGGTTTTTTACCATTGAGACATCTGCAGCTTTTTGTTTCTGACCCAAGTTTTCACAGCTTGCTCCAGAGAGTGTGTTTAGTGTTGTAGTGTAACTTAGATTAAAAACAAAAGCATGACCTAAAAGCAGCCAGGGTGCTCACTTGGGCAGTGTGAGTGTACTAAGGCTTGTGAATGAGTGGGGCAGTGTGGCCCACACCTGCCTGCTTCAGGAGGCATCCACATTTGCTCAGCAGAAAGTTGCCTCTTGTTGCCCCAGCTTGACTGATGGGCTCTCTGGTAGCCACCAGTTAAACTGGGCTTGTCAGCAGAGAGCAGCCAAGGTGACTGTGACTGGTACTGCCTAGCAATGGAAACAAGGCATCCCAGCTTCAGCCCTTGGCTTGGGGTGAAGGCAGAGTCATTCCTGAGTGAGGAAACAAATGCTGTGTTAGTGATACTCATCTTCATTCTCTGAAGCTGAACAGCAGAGTTATGTTTTTAATGAGTGTTCAAGAGTTCTTAAGAAAAAAAAAAAGTCATAATTCAGAATTCTGTCTCTACTCCAATGAACTCTCAGAATTCACCACTTCCAAGCTTTGTAGTCAGTGCTACAGTTATGTTGATGGAGTGTGTGTCTGCTCAGATGCCACCAGCACGACTGGTAATAGAAGTGGCAAGACCCAATTTTTTTTCCCAGCATGTTCATCAGCAGCTGTCACAGGAGGTAGATTTAATTGTAGATCACCACTTAGAACTAATATTCCACCCGTGCAGTTGTCCATGTTGTGCTGCCTGCTCCCAAAAGGTAGAAGAGCTGCAGAAAGAACACATTAATTTGAAGGCAGTGAATGTAAAAGTGTGTTTCAAAGTAAAAAGATGAGTCTTGGTTTTCTAGCATTTCACCATCTGCTGGATTTGAGTTCTCCTCTCCAACTCTTCCTTCCCTTTTCCATGGTGACAGTCAAGACATCACCTTTGCTCTGGAGGACAGTGCAGAGCAGCTGAACTGCTCACCCCATTCCATGGCAGCAGCTGCAAGGACACAAGTTACTGAGCACCCACTAAAGCACAGCTGTTGGTTAGGGTTTGATTTTCAGTGTGTTTTCCTTACCTGCTACAAATCCCTCCCTGTGTGCTCTTAGTCTGCAGTGGCATCGAGCAGAGGAAAAGGCACGTTTGGTTTGGTTCATTCCTGTGACTTCAGCACTAGTTTTACACCTTGCTCCTCATCCAGAGATCTAAATTTCTTTTAGCTAGCTCTTCCAGTTTAGATAATAAATCTTCCCATGTGCATTTTGTCCCCTTCTGTAAGTCTGAGGAGGACACAGCTCTGTTTCAGCAACGCACACCTCCCTACACCACATATTCAGTCTCTCCCCCATGAGCAATCCCTGTAACCTATACTGTGGCACATAAGTTGGCAGTATTTATTGCTAAATATCTGGTGATCTGAATTCCTGACTTCCTCTCCTTCCCTTTTGCAGGGTAAAGTTGTGGAACGTGGGAGACACGCCGACCTCCTGGCCAGTCCCAACAACCTCTACTACGAGATGTGGCACACGCAGAGCAGCAAAGTACTGAACAGCCAGAACAATCCCAGCTGGGAGCAGAGAAACACTGGGATGTCCAAAGAGGAGGAAAGGAAGAAACTAGAAGAAGAAATTTCCAATAGTGTGAAAGGCTGTGGCAACTGTTCTTGCTGAGGACGAGCCAGGATTCGGCTTCTGCAACAGGTTAATGCACAAAACGACAGCGCAGCTCTTGTTTTCCACTTGACATCCAAAAAACTTCCTGGGGTTTTTGCAGTTTTGGGGTTTTCCAGGGACATCATTTCAACCAAAGGAGTTCTATTTTTGCATCTTTAGAAATCTCTGATGCTCCACGGGAGCTGCAAGAGCTGAGCTTGTTCACAAAAACTTTAAACTTCTCAACTTCGAGTGTAATTTATGGCAATTTTTTTAGGCATCAGTAAATTCTCCTGGTAGTCGCTTGAGGTGGATTATTAAATTCTAGACAGATTTGTCCTTGACTTATATTATTTCTCATCATTAATGGTTGATAAATATGTCACATTTTAATTGTAATTGGGTTAATTTGAACTCGTTTGCTAGAGAGGAAGATGCCATTTAAATTATTCAGTGGTGTTCTGGCTTCAAACATTCCTCCTTGTAAAGAATAAGAAAAGCCTCTGCAAAATAGAAGAGGCTTCTAATGACAAAAGTATCAGAATTATCCATCTTAACCTTCAAAAACACCTTTCATGCTGGACTATCAGGGAATGGGTTAGTATTATTCTAAAAGAAAACTATCAGTATTTTTAAGAGCTGGCAAGAATCCAGAAGTGACAAAATATTGTGTGAGTTGCTAGAAAACACACAAAGGGTTCTGTGGAAATAGGAAGAATCAGAAGTTTTCCCTTAAAGGAAAAAGAATCCCAGTTCAGGATTTTTTATCCTCAACATCTGCTGTAGTAGTCAGAGCAGAATGCAGTCACTTTTTCAGTCTTGGTCTTAGGGAGCAATTAAGATTCAATAAAGCCTTCCATAAATTACTATTATGTCATTAGTGTATGAGAAAATGACCTGGATAATGTCAGAAGCATTGCAATAATCATCTCCTTTCACTAGGCAGAACTTCTTCAGTGTTCAGAAACCTCTAGTCCCTGCACTGGGGTTTGTGTGGCCAGCTTTTGGTGGGGGGGGGGCTACAGGGGTGGCTTCTGTGAGAAGCTGCCAGGAGCTTCCTCTGTGTCCAGCAGGGCCAATCCCACTCAGCTCCAAGCTGGACCCACCACTGGCCAAGTCTGAGCCCATCAGTGGTGGTGGCAGAGCCTCTGGGGGAAAAGAACTGCTGCACAACAGCAGCTGGAGAGAGGAGTGAGAATGAGAAAGAACCCTGCAGAGCCCAAGGTCAGGGAAGGAGGAGGGGGAGAAGATTTCCCTGCAGCCTGTGGTGAGACCCTGGAGGTGGTGGAGCAAAGACCCCCCTGCAGCCCGTGGAGGACCCCACACTGGATGCCTGAAGGAGGATGTGACCCCATGGGAATCCTGCACTTGGAGCAGGCTCCTGGCAGGAGCTGTGAAGAAAGGAGCCCACACTGAAGCAGGTTTGCTGGCAGGACTTGTGACCCTGCAGGAGCCCCACACTGGAACAGTTCCTGAGGAGCTGCAGCCCCCGGGAAGAGCTCAGGTTGGAGAAGGTGGTGCAGGACTGTCTCCTGTGGGAGGGGCTCCACGGTGCAGCAGGGGAAGGGCCTGAGGAGGAAGGAGCAGCAGAGACTCTGATGAACTGACCAAACCCCCATTCCCTGTCCCCTGCACCCCTCGGGGGGAGGAGGTAGAGAAACAGTGAAATTGAGCCTGAGAAGGGAGGGATGGGGGGAAGATTGGGTTTTATTTCTCATCACCCTACTCTGATTTGATTGGTAATAAACTAAATTACTTTCCCCAGGTTGAGTCCATTGTGCCTGTGACAATAACTGGTGAGTGATCCCCCCCCGTCCTTATCTCCCCACCCATGAGCCCTGCCTTGTGTTTTCTGTCCAGAGGGACAGAGCAGCTCTGGTGTCCAGCCAGGGTCACCCCTACAACAGGATTCTATTTTTAAACCTTAATTCTTCAGGGAAATTTACCATAACTGGTTATTCTGATAGAATGCTTTGTGTTGAGTTGAAAAATAAAAGTCTTTCTCATGGATGTTTAAAAGTAACTTTTTTTTCCCCCCCCTCCTGGGGAATTATGTCAGTATAATTACACTGATACAATTACATTGTAAATCAGATGCAAGATTTCTCAGTTCTCAATTTCTCAATTGGGGGCTTCTGGAAATTTAGTTGCAAAGAGTGTTTTTTTATATCACACCCTCCCTTGTGACTAAATAGAGGAAAAGTAACTTTTGACTTTGCTCTTTGCTGCTAGTTACTCATTATTTTTATTTTTTTTAATGAAAAAGAATTAATCTGGGTTAAAAACAAACAAGAAAACATTAAAAATTAGTTTAAAAGTGTCTGAAATGCAACGACTTGTATTTTCATCCTTGGAGTGCAGAAGGAAAATGAAGCCTTGTTAATGTAGCAGCAGTTCAGAATCCTTCTAGCTTACAATCTTCCTTTGATTTTCACTAATTGTCTCTTTTCAGTTGCCAACAGCAGTGAGGCTGACTGTAAAGGTGCAGTTATCTCTGAACTGCCAGGAGCAGTTAGCAAAGGTTTATTTTAAAAGTCTTTTTATGAGGCATCACCCTTTCCTGTGTCCTGGCTAATAAAAAACCCCAACAGTGTGTCACCCTCCCTGACAACAGCTAGTGGTTGGAATTAAATCACCTGTCTGCTGTTGGTTGCAGCAGATAATGTGCAAAGACTGGAGTTAGTAATATTTCAATGCTGAAGGTTTGTTTGGGGTTTTGTTTTTCCCATTGGCACGTGTTAAAAGCATCCCTGGCCTGAAAGATTTTCCTCCAGGGAGAGTTTTCCATATCAGGGGGTTTCCACGTCCCAGTTGCCATCTGCAGAGAGCACAGGAGCCCAAATTGTCTTTTCTGTGTGACACCAAAAGCCACTTTGATGCCAAACTTGGTTGTGTTTGCAAAGGGAAGTTTTCAGGTGAACAAGTGTCGATACAAAACTGAAGGTGTTTTATCCCCAGGGATGGATGTTGTGAGTACTCCTGGAGTCTTGGGTGTTGTGGGCTGGGAATGGGGATGGATTTCAGATGGTAAACACCAGAAATATTCCAATCTGTCCAAGGTTTGCTAGATCTGCCATCAGTTTGGGTGCCAGTCAACCTGCTGCAGCTTTGTCCAACACCAGGAGTGACAGGAGGTAACTCTTGACACAGGCATTTCCTAAAAAAACAGGACCAGTCCCAGGGACAATCTTTATTTCAAAGAATTTCTGGAGCTGATGAAACTTTCCTGTGTCATGGAGCTGCTAGATAAGTGCTCCTGGCTCTGTGTGGCTTTGGCTGAATCCTCACTGTGCTTGTCTGGCTGCTGCTTAGACACAGGTTACAAAAATACCCTTGTAAATTTAGCAGCCACATGCAAGAAATAAAGAGGAGGGAAAAAAAAACCAACCCAAAAGGCATCTGTGCTGACGAGAACAAAAAGAGTTTTCTGCCCCTGTTACTTTCCCAAGTTAAATAGGGAAAAAAAATCCTGTCAAAGCAGAAAAAGTCCTTGTGGAGCCTGAGAGTTGGGAAAGAGCTGGATCCTCTTCCATGGCCTCTGCCAGGGAGATGCAAGAAGAAAATGCTGAGTGCTGCCTCTTGCCTGTGAGCTGCTGGCTCAGTATTTGCTGATTTTCTTGTCAGATAGAAAGTAAAACTTCCATCCTTTTTTTTTCAGTTGATTTTTCCTTCCTTTACTGTCACTCCAAGCATCCCCATTGGAAGCTCACTGTAGTGCACTGGCTCCTGAGCCCCTGTTTTATATCATCCCTTTCAAAAGCCTCACAGCTTCTCACAGATCTTTATTTTTCTCTACTTTGGAGCTTTCTCACAGCCTCTGTGGATTTGGGTGACTTCTGCCCTTCTGTAATCTGGGACATCACTTCTCTAAACAGCAGTGTTTGGTATTCTGGGCTGGTAGCTGGTTGCTTTTCCCAATTCAAGCCACCTACTACCATTATAAAATCTTGGTCTGCAATTGTAGAGTGAAAAAAGCCATTAATTTTTTTTTTTCTTCCCCCTTTTTCATTCTCTGTTTTTAACAGAAATGTCTTTGTGAAAAAAAAAAAAAGAGCTAGAAAGGGGCTGCTTCTTGCAGTTTATAGCCATCTGTTACAAACTGTGAGCTTACAGAACTCAATTCCTGTGTGAAAACTTGCTAGGCACAGGTTGTGAAGACACAACACACCAAATTTTGTCTGTTCTAACCTCCAAGAACCTCCTTAGTGGTTGCAGGGGAGGTGCTTTTGCTTAGTACAAGTGGATATTCATAATTTTTGGCTTGCAAGTGATCCCTGGGTTTACTTCTGTGGCATGGGTTAGTAGATCCCTGCAGCCCTCAAGGCTGAGGTTTTAAACTATCTCCAAATTCCTTTGCAGAACAGGGATGTGAAAATGGACATTGCAGAGTAAGAGGATGGATGCTGGAGACCAGCAGTGACCAAACAAGCTCATTTAAGGTGGCACTGTGTAAACTCTTCTTGCCCTCACTCCTGGTGTGCAGAGAATGATGACAGAATAAAGGAGCTCTCTGTGAAGAGAAATGAGTGTTCTGTCCAAAATGGCTCTTCCAGCTTCACAGCAGATTCCAGGGGAAGCAGCCACTGGAATGGAGCAGGAGGAGCAGTGATTTTCACCACAGCTCTGGGGCTGCAGCTCTTCCACATGCAAAGGGAAGCTTTGGATGGGCCTTTTTGTTTGGGGTGCTTGGTAATGACAGCAAAGCTGATGGTTTATGGTGGGGGGGGTGTTTAGCATAAGGCAACCAAATTCCAGGAGCTGGATCAGGAAGGTCAGTTCTGCAGTGCACCTCAATTCTGTTCCCACTTGGCTTTTCTACCCATTTTATTCAGTTTGTGGAGCTGGGAAAACATGCAGAGCTCATGTTAGAGGTGTTGTGCTGATGACAGTGACAATGCTTGTGCAAAGCCTGACTGCTTGACACACCAAAGTCAGTCATTTTTTGAGTTGGAAAAGAGCTCTGATGGGAATATGTTTGTTTTGCTTCATGTGTACATAGAACTTCCATTAGGGCTAATTGGAGTTGCATGTGTGCATCAAGGAAAGGGGTAATTACCAACCCAGCATTTTCCAGCCTTCACAGAAATTAGGAATCATTTGGAGGTTACCATGCTCAGTCAACACCCCATCTGTGTGCAGACAATGCTTGCAGAAGTGACAATTTTGTATTCTATTGATTAGCTGCTGCTTCCCAGTGGGGGAAAAAAAAAACCCCAACAACTTCCAGTTATGTTTCTTTTGGTTAGTTGAGCAGCTGAACAGTCTTCCCTACCTTAACTCCTGGAAATTTCATGAGAACTGGACTTTCTTAACTGCATGCTGAAGAGTTTGTCATTTTTTTTTTTTCAAAGAGCCAGGGTAGTTCTCTAAGATACTACTTGAAAAGTGTTGTGAAGTGCTGTGGCAGGACTGTGATGGCTCATTAGCTTATTAGTGAAGAGGGGATATCACTGATGAAATGGGGAGGGTGGCAAATTGCAGATCTCAGAGCATCCTGTGGAAGGGATATCACAGAATTCAGCTGCTTCTTGGCTTTAATGTCTACATCTGATTCCTTTTGCAGAACATCCTTAACTGGTTAGTCCCTGAAAAATAGCTTTTATCTGACTTTTTTGATCAGTTTCTGCAGCTGTTGTGACTAGACTCAGGGAAAAGACACCAGCTTTATGCAGCCTGGAAAACCAACAGGAACCTTGAGAGGTCAGTCCTACAGAGGAAAGTCTCCAGTCCCAGCTTGTTCCAGTCCCTGGCTCCCTCTTGTCTCCCCCCAGGACTCTGCCAGAGCCCAGCAGCAGCACCTAAAGTAAGAAACACTCTCCTGTAGCCAGGCCTTGGCCCTGTCAACCACCAGCCAAGTGCCTTGGGGTGTTGCTGTCCCAGTGTCTCACCACCCTCAGAGTGAAGAATTTCTCCCTTCTGGCTAATCAGAATCTACCCTCTTTCAGTTGGAAACCATTGTAGTAGGGATTGTGCTGGAGCAGGGGTGTGTTCATAGCTAAATCTCTGAATTCTCACAGCCACTGTGCAACTTTCTTGCAGCTGCAGCCTAGTCATGACCAGAGTCACCTTAGTGCTTCAGCACAAGATCTCTCTTGGATGAGAAGTGTCAATTGTACCAAATTGCACAATGGATTTAATTAATTAAAATTTAAAAAAAAAAAAAGGAGGAAAAAATGCATTTTTACTGGTGTCTTAGGGCAGAATTTAAAATAGATTCCCTGAAGTTGAAAGACTAACGTGACATCTCAGCTCCTCCACATTTCATTTCCAGTTTTCAATGCTTTTTGTAGCCCTTTATAAAATTGTCAAGTAAAGCATTTATGTCACACCAACTTAAAACGTGTCTTGTAAAGCTATCAACCTTATCCTGGAGAGGAGAGAGGGGTGGGGAAAAAGGGAAGAAGTTCTTCTCCTCCATTATGAGGAGGAGGCTGAAACACAATCCATCAGCTCCTGTTGTGTCCTTTGGATGCGTGGTAAAGTGCTTGGCAAGTGGCTCCTGAAGATTTGACTGGCCTTGTGCAAGCACCAACCAAATATTTAGAGAAAGGGAGGTTGAGGAGATGAAAAGGTTCCATTTGACACCAGTTAAAGCAGAATTGAAGGTCAGCCTTGTAATTGAGAGTGAACATTTCAAGTACAGTTGATGCATGAATTATGAAATGGGCTCTGAGCTTTTCAGAGCTGGGAACACACATTCAGGTGTTTCCACACAGGGCTCTAAACATCTTTATTTCTTCCTTCAGGGATTTCAAAAACTTCCTGCCTTTTGAAGAAGGCAGATAAAAGATTGAGCTGATTTACTGTTCAAACCAGGGAGTCTTTTCTGGGGGGGGGGGGGGGAAGGGGTTGGGGAGTCTGTAAAAGGTTTTAACATCACAAGGGCCACTGCTGCTTTTTGGGCTTTGTGGGTTGGGGTCTGGGTCCCTGAGGCATCACCAAAAAGACACCCCAGGTTAAATTTTAGGACAGAATAATGGTTGGAAAGGACCTCCTGGATCAGAGTCCAACAGTCCTGTAGTCTCTGCTGGAAAGAAGCCCCAAGGAGCAGCTTATCCCATCCTGGTGAGTTAAGCAAGGTAACTAAAATGCTAAGGAGTGATATGTGATATATATATATATATATATATATGTTTTTTAGCAGACCTGAGGCTTTTTAATGGTTGAATCCTAGCTCATCTGCGTGTATAAAGTGT
>JANHGL010021667.1:0-19951 GCA_024611195.1 Ceyx melanurus
TCTTAGTATTATAGAAAATACTGTAACAGGGAAAAAAAGTCCAACACAGAAAATATATTATTGTAAATAAGTAATTTTAATTTGCAAGATTCTACAGTGTATTTTCTCTGTTATATTTTGAGCTAGAATTTTTTATTTCTTCAGGGGAAATGTTCCTATTTTTAGTCCTGCTGAGGTGTATATCAGACCTCTTCAAGCAAGTACAAATCAAGAATGACATGTGACATTTATAGGAAAAAAATATTAAAAATTTCTTCAGGGATTTAATAGTCTAAATCATATATTTTTCAAGCTTGGGAAAAAAAACCCCAAAATTATACTTTCCCTGTCAATCTCCATGGCACTGTTATTCTCATTCTTCCTCCCCTCTTTGTCATTTACCATTTATTAATTATATCTTTTGTTTAATCATCTCCTAAAAGTTGCAATTGGGCGCGCACAGTACAGACCTTGAGATGTCATAACAAAGCTTTCTGGGATGACAGAAAGGCAACAGTACTGAATTTTGTACAGGTTTGCCTGCGTCTCAATTCCACTCACTTAGGCATCAGTCCCTTTTTCAGTCTGCCATTGAGTAATCTTTTAATAAAGAACTTGACTGTTTCTTTTGCATATACAGGTAAGCAGTGTAGTCACCTTTGTATGTAGTATATATATGTATTTATACACACGCTGATGGGTGTGAATGCATGAATGGCCTTGTAACTAAGATATCTAACACTATACTTCCTTTCTGTTTCGGAGTCAGCATATGAACTCTGATTTGTTCTTGATGATGTCCAATGGCCCTGTAGCTTAATCAAGACTCTCTAGCAATTACTTTATTTTCCTTAAAAGATAACAGAAGACCATAATTGTATGACAGTACAGAATAAATGCCTATAAAGCACAAAGTGCAGATGATAGGAGGGTCTATTTGTGACTTGCTTGTTTCTGTAGGTAGCTGAGCTTGGGAATTGTAGAGAGATGTGGGTGGGTTTCTAAGGTTACAGTTAATCAAAATTTTACTGCTTTAGTTGCAATGAGTTGTGGCATTAATAGCATTGTGTCTTGCTAGGTGTTTCTGCAGCTACAGCCAAGTGATTTGTTTATGTTCCGCATTTTCTGTGGGTTTAAAATTCAGTTTGGGTCAGTCTCGTGTGTGCATTTTGGTGAGGTTTTAATTCTTAAAGTAAAAATGAAACTCAACCATTTTAAACAAAATCTACAGTATTTTGAATAGTTTTGGTGTCACAGCTACAATACTTCAGTAAATATCCATTTGAAAAGATATATACAGAACAATTATTAATGTGACCATTGAAAAAGGAAACACAAGCGAGACAACAATTGCACTGTCTAGAAATTTGGTTTTCATAATCATATGCAATGAAATGACATAAAATTCTCACAGAATGGTAGGGGTTGGAAGGGACTGGGCATCATCTAGTCCAACCCACCTGCCAGAGCACAGTCACCTAGGGCAGACCACACAGGAATACATCCAGGTGGACATCACTTCCTCCAAGCTCAAGAAAAAATATTCCTTTGGGTAAAACGTCAAACAGAGGAGGCAGAGCACCTGCATGAAAGAGGAAGGAACTGCTGTAGAAACACAAATGGAAGAAAGAAGTTTCCAGTATGTAAAGACATACTTCCAGAATTTACTCTATGGAATTCCTCCAAGTAGCTCTTTGAAGAGACCAAAGTTAGCTCTCTAAAATCCTGCTTCTTGCCCTGCTTCTCCCTTGCATGATACTGAACTATACCATGTCATGATCACTACAGCAAAGGCTGCCCCCAGCTTTTACGTCACCAATCAGACCTTCTTTGTTTATGAATATAAGGTCCAGCAGTACACCTCTCCTTGTTGGCTTTTCCACCACCTGCATCAGAAAGTTATCATCAATGCACTGCAAAAACCTTCTGGACTGTGTGTGCCTTGTTCCGTGGTCTTTCCGGTAAATATAAGGGTGTTTGAAGTCCCCCATGAACACCAGTGCATGTGATCTTGAGGCTACTTGTAGCTGTCTGTAGAAGGCCTCATTAACTCCTTCTTCCTGGTCTGGTGGTTGTAGTAAACACCCACAACCATTTTCATTCTTGAAAATGTTTTCAGTTGTAAAAAAAACAAATCAAAACAAAAAAACAACCACAAACAAACAAAGAAACAAACAAAAACATCCCAAAACAAAACAAAAAACAAACCTGTAAGAAGTTGCATATGAATTACATTACCTATTATTCGAAGTTCATTAGAATATTCTAGCAATAATACTACAAAAAGCCTGAGCCTTTCTGCATCATTAGACACCCTCTGAAAATACCAAGTCCTTTGGTGATTTACACAGTACTAATAATTTGCATACGTATATCTAACACTGATGTACTTGGCATTGTCAAAACACTGGCAACTGTGCAGTAGTAAATGTTCCATCATAAAAAATAATGTGGTGCTCACTGGACTGAGATGCCCATCAGATTAGCAGCTGCTGAGGTGTTCCCAGACTCACAGCCTGGAATTTCTATGCCTAGCTTCAGTTTCAGTCCCATAATATGCAAGGAAAACATAGATAGGTTTAGCTACATATGCTCCAGGGAATAAAGGCCATTAATAATTCCACTAAAAAATATGGGAAAGCAGCAAAATCGAAAGTTGATAAATATATTCACACCATATGTTTTAGCAGTCTAATTTTACATGCCTGTGTCAGCAGCCTAATCTTTGTTCAGTTGCTTGAAAACACTTTCTGGAGGAGTTTTTATGTAGGCTGTTTCTTATGAAACTAACTCCAACTTAAATATTTAAATTCAAAAGCACAGGAGTAGATCAAGGTTTTCAGGCTGACTATGCCTTGTTCCCTAGTCACTGGGCTCCATTGTCACTTGAGGTCTTTTTCATATACCTCAAGACCGTGTTTTTTTCCTTATATTTCTGTAAGAACAAGAGGATCTTCACTGAAAAAAAAAACCAAGAAAAAGTTTGTACATCATGGTGGCTATTTACTTAAAAGGAAGTATCTAGAAACACATAATATCTGATATTTCTTGTGCCCTCATCATCATCATACACCCCCACCTACTGAAGCACCCAACAGTGGAAATGCCTTGGCTGGGACATGGGCAGGAGCAGGAGAATCAGGAGCAGGTCAAGTCCTTCTCAGGGACGGGGACAGTCTTTAGGGTTGGAACTGATTCCCCCTGCTCCCTATCCCACTCCCAAGTGACTGTCCTCCACCTCTCAGCAGCTGCTGTTCACTTGGAGGCCTGAAAGCCTCCAGGTGTATGGGTACAAAACAGACATTTGTTGGGGTCCCAGGCCAAGGAGGACGCACCCACTATGAGAATCTCACTCCCCCTGGCAGCCTTAAGAGTCTGGGTGACACTAACATAAGTGCAAAAACAAGGAGATGAAATAGATAGTAGGAGTTTTTCTTTTATAAACAGTTAACTTTATTATTAATGGGTTTTTTCTGTCCTAAATAGATAATTCTGGCTTGCAGTAAATTCTCAATTTTATATATATATATATATATATATATATATATATATATAGCATGACTCTTTTATTCTCCCATAGGATTGTGTTATTTCATCATTATAAGCAATTAATGTTAAAATCCAACAAATAAACTGTGCAGAAACCCAAATAAGAGACATAAAAAGAAACACTTAAATAGAGTCTAGAAAATTATCTAAGACCTATGGACTACATATTACAAGGCAGAGTAAAATACCCAAATATCTTCAAGTCTGTCTGGCCAATGGTAAGATCTATGACAGAGCTGAATATTGTCATGTTTTTACAGAATCAATGTCACTTCATCCAAACTTTCTTTCCTAACAGACCTAGGAACCTGCATCAGTATCATATTGAAAATTACCCAGTGGTTAGGATAATTTACAACATGTCCTCTCCTTCTTGGGTGTTTGTTAGCTATTAAAGATAGTCTTGCATTGCAGCATCTTGTAGCTGTGTCACCTAAATCAACTGACTTCTACTGAATCACATACTTCCAATAAGTTGTAAGAATGTAAGTGGATACAAGATTTGCACGAGTGCATCTGATTTAGCTTAAAACAGTTTATATATTAATGAAACTATCACAGAGGACAGAAACAAAGTTAAATCCTGTATTAGTTCGATTTCAGTAATTTTTCCCTTTTTGCTGTCAAACACACAGGAAAAAAGGTTCCCTGAATAAATTCTAAGTAAAACATTGTTTCAGAAAAATAATTAAATATTGTGCTCCATGCGATAAAGGACTTGAGGAAATTTAAAGTCTACAAAAAAAATATTTCTTAATAGTATTGGTTTTCTCCAGAATTCTTTCTTTCTTAGAACCAAAACTAGATACAGAAAAATGCCTTTAACCATATCCTTACAAATGATTAATGATTACAAATTTAAAAACTAATCCCACCATAAATATGCTCAAAATGTTGTACAACAATTTAAAGATCATGTTCTAAAGACATATAGGTATGTGAGATGCTTAACTGAAAAAAAAAAAAAAAAAAGGATCACTTTCTAAAGAACTCTTTAATACCTTAAGATTTTCAGAATTTCTCTTGTATAGAACAGCTATAATCTAAGTTAATCATAGGGAAAGAAGTTGTGCCAGCAACCCAACTGCACTGCGAAAGCATCACATGTGCACATGGATAATAGTATCAGTACAATACACATGACATCATGCCAGTGACCACAAATATGAAGATAAAAATAACTCCATATAAAAAGATCACAGAGATGTTTATACTCTTTGAGGGTTTATTCATCAGATTCTTTCACAATGATTATGGTTTTTATTTCAAGAATATTTTTCAATTGCAGTGCTGATTGTTGCTATCTTCAGAAAAACGGGCAATCAGAAATAGAACTACTACAGATACAGATGAAAATAATTTTTATGTTTTTATGGCTTTACATGAGATCATCAGTATGAAGCTGCACATCAGTAAAATATGAAATATGATATAGAAATAAGCTACTGTGTTGGCACTGTATATATAGTAGTATTTAGAAATTAGAAATTGAGTCAGTTATATAAATCCAGTGTAATTGATTTAGCTCTGTTAATTCAGCTGTGCTTATTCATGCCACCAGAGAAACATCTAAAACTGTGCTGACCTTCACAGCTGCACAACAATATTGCATGACAGGGTAGGTTTGTGGGATTGAGGTAAAACAAATTCTTGAAATAAAAACCATAATCATTGTGAAAGAATCTGATTCTAATTTCTAAATACTACTATATATACAGTGCCAACACAGTAGCTTATTTCTATATCATATTTCATATTTTACTGATGTGCGGCTTCATACTGATGATCTCATGTAAAGCCATAAAGACATAAAAGATATTTTCATCTGTATCTGTAATAGTTCTATTTTTGATTTTCTGTTTTTCTAAAGATAGCAACAATCAGCACTTCAATTGAAAAATTGAGAGAATGAGAGCAGGGTGGCTAGTCTACTCCAAGTCTACAAGTGTCTACATGTCTCAGTATGTCCTGTCTGTCTTTCTCCTGTCTCACAGAATGTGATGAATATCCTGTGAGTCCTGTAAAATACCTGCAATTTCCATCGAAATTCTTTGGATATCATAAAGGTCAGAAATGTCTCTAGCCCATTCAGTCAGCTGCTGCTGTTGCTAAGATTTAGGCAAAATTAAATTATTATGTTTACACGACTGACCCTGCCTGCTTTTAAGATCATGAGGGGATTAATTTGCCTGAACAGCAGTGTCCAGAAATTTTCTGTGCTATCCCACCTGGCTTCCAACAGTCTCTCTAAAGTAATGCAAGCTTGCTCTCATTCTGAACCATACCTGCCAGTCTGTCCAGATGTTTGGCTATCCTAAGACATAGCAGATGGCACTAAATGTCTGCAGGTAGGCAAACAAATCGAATCTCTGTTCAGTACAATAGTTCAATCTGTGGTTGGGCCTTCAGTGTCATCTGAGACGCTGTAACTCCCTTACCCGCAAGAGTCTGGTAAATCTCACACAGGGCTCAGAGAAGACCTACATCTTTTCAGGGTAGCATCTGAATATAATCCAGGAATACCCTAAGTACTGATAGAAGGCATTAAATACTATGCTTAGATAAATTAATCTGTCATTTGGTGTCTGACATATTTATTCAGATAAATGAGACACATGTTTTATGAAAGCTGTGACTCCATTGACTGTATTGGTTAGAAACTTGATACAGTTGTCTGTATCTAGTATAGTGGGAGCAGATGGCAAGGTTTAGGTGAGGATGGGCTGCAGGGATGATGTCTGTAAGAAGAGCCCAGGAGTTGCCTGAACACAGCCAGTTCCAGCTGGCTGCAAAGAACCCACTGCAGGACACAGCTGAGCCCATCAGACAAGCTGGTGGTGCCTTGGGGAAAATGTATTAAAGGCAAAACACTTTACAAGCAGTGAGGAACAACAACAACAACAAAAAAAATATGTGAGAAAAAGCCCTGTGAACACCAAGGTCAGATAAGAAGGTGAGGAAGGAGGTGCTCCAGACTCTAAATATTCCCCTTCAGCCCATGGTGAGGGCCACAGCAGAGCAGATATCCACACTGCTGCTTGTGGAGGATCCTACACCAGAGAAGGTGGATGTTTCCTGAAGGAACTGCCGCTTGCTGAGATCCCATGCTGGAGTAGGTTCTTCACTTCACTGTGGAGATGGGCAGATGTTTCACACTAAAGCCTGTAGAGACTATCACACTGCAGCAGATGACTGTACTGTGGCACATGGAGAACCTGTGCTGGGTCAAGTTTATCCTAAAGGACCACAGGCCATATAGAGGACCCACAAGGGTTTGGAGAAAAATCTATATGCATTTATGAAGAGTGGATAGGCATTCTGGAAAGTAATTAATCTGGCCAGATTCAGTCTGACTAGGTGTTCATCACCAGATTAACATGAGCCTACATGAATTTCCTTTAGCAAAAGTATTGGATATGTAATTTCCCTAATAAAAAGTGTAATATTGAAATGCTATACATCATTGATTAAGTCATTATTTAAATGCCATATGTTTGTATTTTAAGAAAGATGTAAAAAATTAAACAGTTGAGAAAGCCTAAAAATAGGAGCATTATCTACTTATCAAATAGAAGTTTGAAAAAAATATGTAATGTGCATTATATATAGAATACTTAGAAGATCTATTTATAGTAGGTAGGATAGACCTCTCTACAAGGATGTTTCTGTTGATAGTGGAAGGATCTTTAATGAGCAGGTAAAGCATTATAAAATGCAATGGCCTCCAGCTGAAGTAAGCAGAGCTTGTATTAGAAATAAAATGTAAACCTTTCATAGAGAAAGCAATTAATGTTGGAATTAATATCCTATGGATTTTTTTTCCATGACAATATCTTTAAAACAATATTGGATTACTTTCTATTTTAAATTCACAACTAATTACTACTTAGGTATGGAAATGTATCAGATTAGTATAATTATACCATTCCCTCCTTGTTGCTTTGAAAATCTTCCCTTTTCCCCCCTCTTGAATGAGCTTAGTCTAATATCCATTGAAATCACAGTCCCACCACTGATATTAGCCTGTTTATGACCCGTCTTGTCTTCAGTACAAATCATCATTTTATATTTCATGATGGAATCAAAAAGCACTTGTGCAAAAAGGGTTCTATGGAAAGATTAAAGAAACCTTTTTTGCAGGATCATTAGAAATTACATCATATAAAGTTTACTAGTTATTTGCTATCTGTTTCTCACTGGTTTTCTTTAATAAGATTCCAAGCAGTTTGTGAAACAAACAGGTTTCTTTCACTGAATTTTATATTTTTTTTTCCTGGGGTTGGGTGGGGGAGGCATTTTGTTCTTCAAAAGTTAAATTTAATTTATTTGTCTCTGCACTATTTTCTGGACTAACTATATTGACTTTGAAGATTCTTTGGATGTGAAGCAGTGAAGTACAGGTCGATTTTCCATGATCCTTACCTGAGGACTTGAATTCAGGTCCAGATGTGTTCAGGTTGAAGAAACTGTAAAAACACCTACCTGTGAAAGTAATTGTGATTCTGAGGCTCGGCAGCAATAGAAGCCCCAAGCCTAGTATTTTTATGCACAATTAGGAAGTAATATTGTCTTATGTCATGCACTGTTTACTTTTTATGTTCTTCCTCATGGTTAGAAAGTCATAGAAATAATATCCTCTTAAAAGATATGAAGCAAATGGTATTTCGAAGACCTAATCTCTGAACTGAGATCTTACATCATTGAGATCAATATAACTGAGTCTTTTATTTCTCACATTTTCACATTTTTACTGTCAAAGCAATAAATGGATTTACTTAAAATCTGAAAATATAATATATTCCATCTACTGTATTCCCATGGTGGCTATAATAAACACTTGTGTAACATTATAATTCTTATAACTTAATTTTGCTCTCGGAGATAATTGCAGTATAGGAACTCCAATAAACTTTTATGATCATTTACTGAAACAGTCAGAAGCATTTTTAGATCAATGACCATTCTTCCTATTGCATTACTTTTCTAAAAGGATATAATTAAAATATGTCTGAAGTGATGGACTAAGAAACAATTATATAATGGAATGTATTCTTCTTGCATCCCAAGCCCATGCTAGAGAAAGATCGAGGTATACACTGCCTTCTAGTTAATCAAATACACAACATGGTACTCATGGAAGGGAAATCCTGAAGCACAAAAAGGACAGCTTTAATGTAAACCAGGAACACGTTGCAAACATTTTAGCTCCTTTTGAATATAGCTTTTACAGGCAGTATCATGTGGACTCTACTGTGCTCACATAGAATTGACATAATTTTTACCAATGAATTTACTAGAATCAGATTTTAATTCGGAAGCTATGACTGTATTGCTGAATAGAAAAAAAAAAAAAGGCCCCAAGGTCAAGTTGTGAACCTTGGTTGACATACATACTGCTTAAGATTTATGTTGGAATGGTTAAGCTGAGAAGGCTCAGTTAAACAAAGTGTTCAGTCACGCTCAGAGCTTCTTCATATTCTTTCATTTAGTAGTATGGATGTAGTGACAATACCTGCTATTCAGTGTTTGAACTATTCTGAAAATTCAAGATACAGATAAGATGGGTTTTTATTCAAGAAAACTATCTATCATGATGGAAGACAGCAGCGTAGTATAGATGTAGAGTAGAAACTGAATCAACGTTACTTCCGCTATTGACTATATATCCTGAGGCAAACCAGTTAACATCTCTAGGTATGCCAGTGTACCTTCCATAAAGAGGTTTAGTAGTTACTTCACAGAGATTCTGTTTCAGAAATTAATATAAGAATGACACTGTATGAATGAGAAGCCATGTTACTACTCCTTACAAATTGTTAGCATGGATCTTATAAACTTAACTGTGATTTATAGTTGGTACTACAATATAAGTAATATATTTTATTATTCTGTAAAAATGAGGAAACATTTTCTTTATCTTATTACAGTTTACCAGTCTCAGAGTGGTTTCTTTAAGTTCTACTCCACAATTAAGCTAAACAGAAACAGGAGTATACATGATATGATCATTCAAGAAGGAATAGGTTTTTATGATGCTTATAACTTGTCTTCTGTGAATTTCTGGATTCAGTCATAGCATGTCCAGGTTAATTGTGTATTTCAGCTACATTAAACTCCAAAGTAGTTGTACTCTTCATAAATGCAGACCAGTTGTTTTTTTTTTTAATCTGCTGCTTGCTACATCAGACGAAATTCTTCCCTTTGAAGAGAATTTTCAAAAATTATGGAAGTTCATAAGAAATCAATAGAAAAAATAATAAAAAAGTTGTTTTGTTTGTTGTTTTTTTTTTTTCTTTTTAATATTTAATGAAAGTAATACTGGTTGCATTATATTATACAGGGGTAAAGGATGAGATCCAATATATTTAATTTAGGTACTGAACTGAATTTTGAATTTTAAGTTCCCTTTTTTCTCAGCTGAATAAGTTTCAGATATGATCTGAAGATGGTAGCTGTCTAAAAATTTTCAGAGGCAGATTTATTTTACCTAAGTCTAAGCAAACAGATGTAGTCCCACCAATTTTTAAGGGCATATGTTTCCATCCACTGACTATTCTGCATCAACAAAATCCTGTTACATTGCAAAAGAGCTCTGTGAAAATGAATGCCATATTCTGCAACATCTCTTGGATTTCCCTTCAGAGTTTCACCTGTGTGTGTTGTGTGCAGACAAGGAGGGAGACTAGATGTATTGCAGGGTTCTTCAGTGCATGTTCTTGCAGTGGGAAGAACCAAATCTGGTCCATTGCACTAAATGATGTGTGTGAAAAGCATGCAAATGCTTATTTCAGATTGTCTGATCAAATATCTTGTCAAAATAGGATGATAAGGAAAGGAAAGAGGCAACAATCAAAATATTGTCTTACTAAATTTATTCTTAGCTATGTTGCTGTGTAATCTTCCTCTCTATCCAATGTGTGTGAGTGATGCAAGGACTCATAGCCAACTACTGGTGTGCCCAGAGTTAGTGGATTTTGTGCCAGCTGCTGGAGTCACACCACAGATGTAGGTGTCCCCAGTCTAAGATGCCAGCAACTGGAGTGAGTGGGTGCCAGCTACCAGAGTGAATGGGATCTCAGCCTTAACCACTGGGTTGGGAACAGTGTGTACACTAAAAACCAGCTGATGGGAACACTAAGGATGATTGAGGTAAGTGAGGGGCTCAGTGCTGGCAGCCTGAGCAGGACTGTGGGTCACAGACCATGTGCCTGGTGCTGGCTTCTTGGAGTGAGATGTTTGTGTCTTCCCAGACTGAGGTGTGTGTGGGTTGTTTGTGTGTGTTTGCTGGCAAATTTCAAGTTGGGTGAGCTGGTAAGTAGGATGCCTGGGATCAGGCAAGGTTATCACATAGGCAGAGGAGTTGTGCCAGTGCTCGGAGGATCCATGAATGTGCATGTGTCTGTAAACCCAGATAGTGTTGTGTGTGTACTATACTAGTGACCTTCTGCCTCTGCCAGCCCAAGAGGATGAGCGGATGTGGCTATCTGGACTTGGGTCTGATATGGGTCCTGCATGTGGGTGCTGTTGAAGTCAGCACTCTTGTCTATGGCAGGCTCTGTGACCAGTCATGTTGGTGTCCTATGTGTGTTTCTGTGAAACACCTTCAGTTTTGCTACCAGTTGATTGCAGAAACAGGAAAGCAGAAGTTACTCCAGCAACTTGAGTCTCCAGGCTGTGCTCCAGCAGCCAAGCAGGAGGAATCCACAGGCTTTGAGGTGCTAGAGGTGACTGCTGCTTGTAACATCCCTTAACGCCCATTATAGTACATTGCACTTTAAAGAGTCAAAGAAATTGGAAATGACTTTTAAGATATCCAGAACTAACTCTATAAATTTGGCAGACTAATGAGGTATATATCTATTGAAAAAAAAATCATAATGTGTTCTCAATCAGTGTTTGCCCATCAAGAAAATCATCTACTACATAATGAAGTTTATGGAGATCAGATATAGCTTTGTCATTATTAATTTGAAATCCAAAATAATCCAGGATAGGAAGAAAGATATGGAGAGCTTACAGTATGATTCAGCAGCCTAAACATAGGAACATAACTCAATTTTAGATACTTTAAGGTATCCCAAGTCACTTCCATCTGCCACTCCAGAAGAACACTAATCTGCAAACTTCATTATTAGATTACCAAACAAGACAAATAATCTCAATTCTGATATGATGATAACAATGAATTTTATTTGGACCCTGTGATTCTTTCCACGAGCTAATAGCTGACTGGATTTTGTCTCACTATGTATAGATATTCTGTAATCATTGTTGTAGGGAAGACAATCCACTCAAATCAGTATAGAAGAAGGATTTATGCTCACCAGTGAACAGCATAAATCCTGCTATTAACATGTTGGAAATGAGAAAGCTCTTTGTCAGATCCAGTTAATTTAAAAAGATGTGGATTTAAAAGTAAAAGACAGTCATAAAAGCAAGAGCACACCTGATTTACCACATTGCTTGACATTTATAGAGCTACATCAGGCCAAGCTGTCCATGTATTTTATGTTTTTCTTAGCAAATTCTGAACTGCAAGTTCACAAGCTCTGTAGGCAAACAAGTCTGTCATTAATCCATCTATGACATCTTAATCAAGACAAAAGGACAAAACAATTTATGTTCTCATCAGTTAAGAAGAAAAACGTGAAATACAAAAATCTGTTTAGAAATACAGTAATGTTATAAAAGCTTTTTTTTTAAGTATTTTAGCCTTTTTTTTTTTTTTTAGATTTTGAAGAAGCCCATAAAAACACAGAAGAGCAAATTGAATTTATACATTTGATTGGTTTTCTGCATGTTGAACCCAATGTTAATTGTGATTTATATAGCTTCTTGAAGACAATGACAAGAGCACGTGTTATAAGTTTAGTGGGGTAAATCAACCTCATATGCACATAAAATGCTAATAAATTTTGTATTCTAAGACACATCTGATAGCTGGTTAAAAATAAAAGGTGGGGCTTTTTTTCATCAAATAAACAACAAAAAAAAGTACAGCCAAAAGTTTTAAAGAATTGTTGGGTAAATCTTTATGAAACAATACTGTGACTTCATGATTATCAGAATACTGGGGAATTTTCAGAACATAAGAATAAAGCTTGCATTATACTAATACTGTTTAAAGATAATTGAGTTTACCCAGTAAATTATGCTGTTATTTCAGTATTATAAATAATATACTAAGTCATATGTGGTATATGATGATAGATAATAAAATCATAACATAATATCAAAAAATAGCATTTGTTAGACTCACATCTTATACCTTTGATAACAATATATCTTAGTTGATGAAATTAAAAAAAAACTAAAACTAATAAATCTTAGTAAGATTTTTGGTACTACTATGATATGGTCTTTAAAACTAAAGCTTGAAACAAAATTTTAAAAATTTTACACTAAATGGATTATAAAAGTAATTGAAATGTGTAGTGATCATCAAAGCATGTATTTTTAATTATACTAATCAAAGACCAATTCTCAGTCTAACTATTTATATATTATTTAATGAATGACAACAAACAAGCATTTAAGTATTAATGTTAAAATTTAGAAACAATTACTATTTATTACTGCTTTACTAAAATAAAAGGGTCTTTCAAGTGTGAAGCAGAAATTTGTTTTTAGATAAGATCTCTATGTTCTTGGCATCATGTAATAAATGAAAGGTATCATCAAAGTTTCAAAGTAAAGCAGACTTATTTAAATGAAAAGATAAAATATTGCAGATGAAGATGATCTTCTGTGAAGTTCTAAAGTCTTTGAAGATTTTTAAAAGGCTGTAAATATTCTGTTTATTCAGGAAAGCTTCCTGGACCTAGATTAATCTTCCCAAAATGTAGTCATGTAATTAAGGACACGAATTAGGTAAAATTAATCCAGTCCAGGAGCTCACTTCTCTTCTAGAAACTACATATAAAATTCTATTATACAGAAAGGCAATACATAAATTTAATGAATCAGTTCAATCTCTCACCCAACATGAGACTCTTTCTATTGTTTTGTTTTCCAAACATGATCTAGTTGCATCAACCCAGATTTTTTTCCTCGAATAATATGCTGACTAATTCTTTATGTTTATTTGCTTATGTGCTGATATGAAATTCAGAACATCCAGAGTCAAAATAATATATTTGAAAGGACTTGATGTCCCTCACACTAATATAGCACTCAGTAACTGAGTAAACATTTGTGAGCAATCCTGGTAACGTAAATTATTTGATCAGTGCTTGTAAAATGATGGAAATATATGAGAAGATACTGGCAAAGACTAAAAAAAAAAATCTAGAGCACAATTCTACTAAAATTTTTTTTGTTGCTGTTATGTAAATTCTATTTTAAAACTCACTGATAAAATGTACACCCTTGCATCTTTATTTTCCTGTAGCCCATTCTAACAGTAATATTACAAAGATATGTTATGTTCATTTTAAATACCAAAAGCAAATTAAAAACTAGGAATCTATAATATTGAATTATTTTAAGAGATTATATTAAAATTAAAATGCTATAAAAAGAGCAGCTTTGCAGAACAAGGAATATAATTTTAAGATGCCAGAACCACTTTTCTTTGTTCAGTTTGGATTTTACTTACAAATTTCTGTACTCTCCTTATATAACACTAGTAATAATTATCACTTATCTGTGCAGATATCACAGCAATCCATGTACTATCAGCCTCTCACATGTATATTACTGTTTCATTTCAGCTCAACAGTTACAGAATTTAAAGCATTAAAAAAGCTACAATTTAAGGCTTGTTTTTCTGACAAAGTAAGAATGTTCTCTAGCATATATTCTTAAGAACTTTTTGTACTGTTTATATTGTGGTAGATTTAATTATTTTATTCAAAGGTAGAAATGTTAAAGGATCTTTGAGACACTGATCACTATCACATTTATTTGCTGTTGCCCTATCCCAGATTTTAATCTAAATTCTCATGCAACTAATTTAATTTTTGCTTAAGCTTTGTGTAGAGTAGTCCTACAGTTCATATTGAAGTCAAACACAGCTCCTGTATCATATGCTTGCCAGAGGGATTTCAGTCACCAGTGCCAGTGAAGGGGTGGAAAGAGAGCTGTTAAGTAAACTAAATTGCCAAATAAATGGAATCTTTTATTTACCCATAGGTATCTAGTGTGTACAAAAATTACAGATGACTACTCAAATTGTACATATTTAAATACCCAGAGTCTTCATTTCAAGAAAAAGATTCATACATGTACACACAAAAACCATCAACACCAACAAATCCCCCCAAAAAGAAACAAAAAGGGTACAGTTGAACCTAACATTTTATATAGTTTTGAGGTCCACTTCATGACCAATCTGTAATGAAGGAGTGGTTACTCTAGGGATTTTATTTTATCTTCTGTTTATTGAATGCTCCCAGGAGATTTTAATCTCTTTGATGATGGAAGTAATGCGGCATTTGCCTTCCCATTCTTCAGCACATAAAAATGTAGCATACTAAATGTTTTAGAAGGGTAGAAATTCTGGCTTTTTCACTTATGCCATGATGTCATCCATTTATTTAACTCACCCTTTAAATTTTTGTCTTTGAAACTATTTTCAAAGGGTAAATCCTTAAACTCAGATGTTTAGTGATATTTAAAATGCTTTGGTATATTTTGTTTGTTTTTCAGTGTGTAGTTTATAAGGGTATAAGTCCTGTCATTTATCTACTAGCTTCAGTAACCAATGTCAGGTACACAGGATCACCTAAACAGTGCTGAAGACATAGGTCTATGACATTTAAGCTGGTTACTAAAGTCCCCTCTGTAGTAGCCTTAACCAGAATGAATCGGTTAGAGTTCCCTTTCTTGATTTACTTTATCTGGGGGAAAGAAGAGCCTGTTTTAGAATATCATTTTTTTCCTACAGTAGATAACTGAAGTCAAGTTAGTTATGCCCTTTAAAAGTCTATTTCCCACTATTGGCTATAAAAGAGACTGAATGACTGTGTTATATTGACATTGTGGATTTCTTAAACTTGTAGAGGAGAATCTCACACCAAATGTTATATTGAATCTGGCTTTTTAGGCTTTTATTCCACTTGCATTATTCTTCAAAAGTAATTCCAATATTCATAAACAGAAATATATACATCTTAAAATAAGTAAATATTAAAAAATTGGTGAAAAATATTATAGACAATTATGAAATACTTATTTAGAGTATAAATACTATCACTGATCTGTTGTTTTATTTCTGATTGTGCAGAAGCACATTCTGCAGTTCTTGGAAGCAGAACATATATGACTTTTAATGTTCTGTCAGCACTCTAGTACAGCAACCTAACTCGTACTGATGGTCAAATCAGACCATCTGGCAAGTTCGAGTTAATGCATGAACTAGACGTTTTGGTTTCCATGTAGTGTTTTCTAACTTTTTTTCTAACTTTCTAGCTCTGTACATCAGACACAGCACCAAAACTGAAAATATGTATCTCATTTCAGATACACAGTTTATTTTTTCTTTATATCAACAGAACTTGCTTTCACCATATTCCTTAACATCAAAGTTTCAGACAACAACAAATGAAAACTAGTTACTTCTCACAGCATTTTGCTAAGGTTTCATGCATGCCCATAGATCTCAAGCTTTAGAATTATCTTTTTTTTTTTTTTTTTAGGTAAAAATTCCAAAATGCTTTACTTTGAGAATACTTTATCTTCAAATATCACTTATTTAGTTATTTAATAGTTTATATTAAGGAACAGCAGTGGTCCTAACATAAATCCCTGTATCATGCTGCCAAAAACTCTCTCATGGCTCAGAAAGATTGGATTAAATCTAGCCTTTTCAAAAAGGTAATTTATTTTTATGCTTTATATGTATGCTTTACTATTTGTAAAATAAAGATTTCTGTTTTCTGCTGTAATTATTTCTGCTGAAACCTTACATGATTTTTCAATATCAATTATTGTTCTTACAAATACAAAGGGTTTTTTGCCTTTACAGTTTTCATATGCCTTTTCTCATGTACTTATCCACAACATTCCTATTTGCATTTTTTTGATAGTTTCAGTATTTTTTGTCTTGTATTCCCAGTGTACCCAAGGATAACGTTTTAAGGATTTCTTCAATCTTTTTTCAAGTGAGTCAATTAATGAGTTAAACTATACTAAGTTTCTTTCTTTTTATTTTAAGAATGCACCCAGAAATGCTGTCTGACCTCAATCAACTTAACTTTGCTGAAAGCCTTTATTATGAAAATAATGTACAAATTATGCTTTACTGATCATGTGGTCCTTACAGTGCATAAAAGAGCCTTTTGTACTTTACAAGATTATTGCATAACAGGTATATATCTTTATAGCAGAAAACTTAGTTGGCTAATTTTCTTCTGGGAAAAATGCTTTTCCATTTTTTAATCTACATAGAGAAAACAGCAATTTAGACCTTTACAACAATCTCTTTCAAGGCATATCTTTTTTAAAATACAGTAATTATTAACTCCCATCACTCACTTCTCCAGCCTGGACTGAACACTTGGAGGGAATAAACAATTACCTCTTCCTTATATAAGTGGTGGAAAGTGTTTTAGAGTGGTAGTTAAGGTCATATAGCTTCAAATCAAATACTAGCTACTGGATTGAATGATTCATGTTCAACTGCTTTGCAAAACCACTTGATGTGATATTTAAATACAGGAGAACAAAGGAATCACCATTCAGAGACTAAGTAATATTGTATGTCAAGTAAACAACACTTCCTTCAATATTTGAATAATATTAATTTAAAACATTAAAAGAAAACTCCTCAGTGTTTAAATAAGTCATCCTGTAAAACAGTTGAAAACAAATGAAAAATTGTCTAAATGCCAGTGTGCGCTGACCACCATGAGCTGCTTTGCTGATGAAATGTAGCTGTAGTTTATAAGAAATTAAGCTGTTAGTCAGCTTTCTCTAAGATTTGTAGTGCTGTTATGAAGCAGTAAGAACAGCAAGTTCGACTGAAACTTTAAGGTTAAGAGCTGTTGATACTCTTTTAATTCTTTAAATTGTAACTTTCTAACAGTTGGGTCAGGTCCATGTTTTGGTGTTTGCAAATTGAATTTGTTTTTAATAAAAGCAAAACTAAAAAGGTTTTATCTGCATCAAAATGCAAATCTAGCAAGAACATAGAAGAGCTTGTTATTTTTTAATATCTTAAAGGGCATGGCAATTATCCCAATGCTAAGCAAAAGAAATTCTGAAAGCTATTGCAATCAACTTCACTGTATACTAATCAACTACCATATACCAATCAAGTTCCACATTAGCACTGACAAACAGCTGCTGAAGGATGCTTTTTAGTTTTTGAGAATTTTGTTCGAGAGTAGTTGGTTGTGCATTGTGGGAAATTCTAAAACTTCATGCATGCTTTTGCTTAGGATTTTTATTTCTTTGCATTCTAAGTTTTTGCTTAGAATTTTAATAATTATATTTTCTAGATTAATACTAAATACTCTATATTGTTCAGAAAAAAAACAGTAACAGAAATAAAGATTTGTAAAAAAAATATTTAAAGGGAAAAGACTGATCAAAATGAGATACATTATGAGACCATAATGCTATTGACTTTAGAATTCAAAGGGATGTTTTTAGATCATTCTGCAAAATAAAAGCTTGTACATGTAACAAATATGTCTTACTGTTTCTTTGCTATTCAGGTTTATGTTCATATGTCTAAAATCAAATAAAACTAACTGTAGTTTATTGCAAGGTCAGGACTGTTTAATGTAACTTTACCTGAGTTGACTGGGAATTACTATAAATTTATATTTTCTGCAGCTCTCACTTTTTATGGAATAGAAAATAATGCCGTATCTTGTTTTAAGGTTTTATCCTTGACTTCAAAACTGTTTCTTTTGTTAGATTTTCATTATCATTTTTGAACTGACAATTTAACTGGTTCTCCAGATTCTTTCTTTTAAAAAAAATTTAAGGATCACTTAAAAGTGTGGAAAGTGAAATAAACCAATCCCAAACAATCGTACAATTCAATAGTTACTTCTGGATATATGAGATGTTGTTTAATCATTTCTGGGGTCTTATTGTATATAATAATAACAAAACCACAACAACATGTTGAGGTTTGTTTTTTTTTTCTTTGTATAAGAATAACACAAGATGAAAAACTGGCTAATTTTATTTGACAGTGCTCATAAAATGAGAGAAAAAAAATTCTGGTTCTGTGTTACATATTGCATCCTGTAATTCCTAATGGGCTGCCTTGGAGCAAGTAAGTGGGAAGTAAATAGAGAACAGCTGAGGCAGCAAGAACTCTGTCATTTATTACAAAAATGACTAAGGGGGCTCAAGTTGTGCAGGAGTGTGTTCCTAACATAATAAAAGGTCAGTCTCTGATTCAAAGAACACATAGGCATATTTCTAAGTGTGTTTTTGATTGGTTCACCAAGTCAAGGTCATCTATATATAAGGGTTACGACCTACAGCTGGCTATATGTTTGGATGAGATGCAGTGAACTATAATCTTTCTTGCTTAAAGCAGAATAGTATGTTGAAAAAGCAAGATCAAGAAACATTAACATTTTAGTATTATTATAATTATGTATTCTTCTAGTATGTGTTTTGCCAAAATCAAAATATATCAGTTATTAAGCTCTCTCCTGGCTGGGAGGAGATTTTACTCTTCATTGAATATGACCATGACAGAAGGACATACCTGTGAGCGTGGGTTCTCCTTATGGAAACTGAGGATATTCTGTTTTCAGGAAGGCTCTCAAGCCTTTCTCAATTTATCAAGAAATTGGAAAAATGGATCTCTAAGTAATAAGAAAAAAAATCGAAGTAATTAGATTTTTTTTTAATGATTACACATTAGAAGATTATTAAAAGAAAGAAAGAAAAAAGATATTAATATTCTGTCCAGTTTCTTAAAGTGCTTTTCTGCAGGGTATCATTAGTGTCTTACTTCAGTTAAACTCAAGTCTGATGTTTTGCATCCATGTACATACCTCCCTTACAGCAGCATGGAAAAAAGAACTAAATAAATCATCAGACAGGTTGTGCAAGAATTTAAAATCAGTTCCTGTAGCTCTTGGGAATGCATGGGACAGTGTAAAACATTAATTTTTAACTCTTCCACTATGTACCAACAGCAGATTTTTACATAATTATTTTCTACTTCTGACTTTTTGTTTTATTCAAGTCATATGCAAGATTAAATTTGTGTTGGGTTTTTTTGTTTGTTTTCCCAGAAGCTTTAGAGTTGGGTATTCACCATATTTAACTTAAAACACCTGAAACTACGTATTTTGTCATTACCATTCTCTTAGCTCCCTCTATGGTGGGTAGATAAAGGACATTTGGTGGAGGAATTTTCTTTTTCCATTGACAAAAAAAAAAAAAAAAAAAAAAAAAAAAACAAAAAAAAAAAAAAAAAGGGGAAGATTTGCAACAAGCTCCAGCA
>JANHGL010021668.1:0-13766 GCA_024611195.1 Ceyx melanurus
CCTCCCTGGGGAGCATGTGCCACTGATCCACCCCCCTCAAGGGCAACAACTTCTTCCTGAGATCCAGTCTAAATCTCCTCTGCTCTGAAGAAATGAAGTGTCTGGTCTACACTAGATAAAGTGAGTAACAGTGAGAGGCAAATCCAAGGGCATTTCATTTAATTTTCAAATAGGTGGAGTGAGTGAGTGGCTCATCAGGGTGTCTGTGTAGGATGATGTCTCCAATCTGATGATGGAGAGATCCTGAGTCCCCATCTTGGACTGGAAGCTGAGCTGTTGGATGGTGAAAGCCAGCTGGCCAACCATCACCCATAACCAGAGTCCAGTTGTTCCACGTCTTGGTTAACAATATTGCTGCTTTTACTGAAAGGTGAGAAGCAAAACTGAACACAGTGAGCTTCAAGTTCTTTTGAACAAAACCTTGACATTCTCAGAGGAAGAAACATCTACAATTCCCACATGTTTGTATTTCCATCCTTGCAGTCTCTGTGTGCAGCAACACTTCAGGCAACAGAATGAAACAAACAACAAGCTTCCTGCTGACTTCTTTTTATCTATGAAAGAATGCTTCATCTAGGGTGCAGCTTTGAAGCAGTTGGATGCTCAAGTCAGGACTCAGTGGTGCCTGAGCAGCTGCAAGGAGTCCCACAGATATCTCCAGTGCCTGACTGGCTGCCAGTGTGCACGGAGACGTGAGTCACTTCGATGGGCAGTGCTGCTCCTGCTGCTGCTGCTGCTGCTGCTGGGGGAGCATTCAGGGAAAGCTCTGAGGAGGTCACTGCAGCCCTCACCAGACAGGCAGTCTGATGACATACACAATGTTAGAATGGCTTTACATTTTCCTGACTTGAAACACCCTGGTTTGTGAGGGAAATCACACAGAGTTCTCAGCTGCAAAGGGAGGAATCTGAGATTCCAGGCTAAGATGAGGGCTTTTCAGGATCTGACCAAATGTGTAATTTCTCAGTTCCTTAGAAGTGCCAAGCAGAGGATATCCTAAGAGGGGAGCACAGCATCAAGGATCAGCTCAGCAAGTGAGAGCTGCTTCCTGCTGCAGTGAACTCCTCACGGATGCTCTTACACAAGAAGCAAGGTTCCAGTTAACAAAGATCATTCTCTGCATGGAATTCTCTGCTTTGCAAAAGTAGCTGTACAATGTCAAGTTAGATTTTCCAGTATTTCTCTCAACTCAGTTGCCACTACCTAGCATCACCAGGGCATGTCTTCTGGCTATCTGTAACACCCTGAGCACTGCTGGTATTTTCCATGCAGCAGCTCTTAGCTGGGAATGACAAAAAGGCTCCTCAATCTTCCCCTGCTCTGGAGTGAGAGACGGGCAGAGGCATCTCGGCAGTAGGACCTCATGTGGATTTTTCAGTCATTACAAAGGTGAGTCCATGGCCAAATGCCAGAAGATTCCTGCTGTTTGAAATATGAGAGAGCCCCTTCCAGGCAGCTGCCTGCCAGCTCCTCTGGCTGCTGACAGCAGGTGCAAAGCAGGGAGAGATGAGGGGCATTCAATGGGCTCCTCTGTCTCTCCCTTAATCAACTTTGGGGATCTGCACACTTAGCCACACTACTTAGAAAAGATTTTTTTTTCTTAATTCAGTTATTTGAAAATAGATCCAATTATCTCGTGGCAGGATATATTTCTCAAAATAAACATTAAAGCTGAAATTAAAGCTAGCAAATCTTCTTAGTCTCTTTTATTCAGAAGTCTAGGCATGGAAATGAAGAAAAAAAATGTCAAAACATCTTACAGACTTTGATTGCTGGCATCTACTAGTTTCTGGAGCAAAACTGTGTGTAGTGAAAGCTTAATGCCTGAATTATCTTGTAATTCAACTGATTTTAACAGCAAATTATTGTTTCATGTTAATGTCATCCAGATCCTACAGTTGGAAGCATTAGATGGGCTCTACCTCAAAAAACTGGTTGCAGTGAACACAGAGAAATTAATCTCTGCACAATTTTTCCTATTCAGCATTGGTCACATAATTAGAGAACAATTGAAGCATAAAAAAAAATAAAATAATTCCTTGGTACTGTTTCCCCTGGGGATATATTTTAAACTAGACTTTAAAACCAAATAGACCACCTCATCTGTGCTGGCTCATTGACTTAAAAGTTAGTGCTGCTCCTCATGTGCAACAGAGCAGGGAATCAGCCAGTAAACACTGTAAGAACCATCAGCAGTCTTAGGCAGTACCTCTTGCTAACTGAATAAATAAGGATTTTGGAGATGGAATATGCTCTGCAGAAATGCACTGAGGGAGAATGAGGGGAGCAAGCTGAAGGGGAAGGAACAGGAGGAGAATAGAATGGTGCATGCTCTGTTTGCTGGGATAAACTGGCTTGTCATTTGCAAATGAGCAATGAAGCAAAGGAATTCTGTTTTCTAAGAAACATTGTTGTGAGGTTATGTGTGAAAACAAAATCTTGGTCCTTTTCAAGGAGAAGCTTTCAGAGGAACTCTTTGCACACACAAAAAATCCTTACAATAAGATTACATTCTTTTGCTTCTTGTCTTAATATATAGTTCTAAAGATAATGCTTCAGCAATTTGATCTATTGCCTGGAAATTCCAGTGCTTTCTCTGTCCTGTTGGTCAGCAAAGTGCATGAAAGCAATGGGAAGAATAAAAACCAACTGCTAGGGCAAATATTTCATTGCAATGGTATTCAGAACAATAGCTGGTATTCATGCAAATGATGAAATGGCAGAAGTCCACCACAGAGAGAACTCCATCCCCCTGCATCCTCCTCACCTTGTCTGTGCAGAGCCAAAGCCTGGTTTAAGTGCACTCTGTTTCCCTACATTTTTAGCAGAAGTGTATTCAGCACTTAGCCTGAAAGCAGTCTCAGCTGCATTTATAAGAAAATTTGTGTTAATGCATAGATATAGAAATACATCCTATTGAACATGCCAGCATAAAATACATTTGTCATAATCCACGTTAGTTTGTAGAGTAAAAGCTCAGAAAAAAAAAGACAGACTTCTTTGAAAAGCTAAACAATTCCAAAATTATTCTTTAGAGGTGTGTGATTAACCTGCTTTCCATATTCATTCTATTCCCAATATGAATATATTTTTTCTGACAGATCTTACGACTTGAAAAATCACATTCTTGAGTTAATGCCTGAGACCACCAGTGCTGAAATGTAATATAATAATGAGCTCTCTAGAGTAATTAAATTTTATGAAGCTCAGACATGGTCAAGGGGCTCCTGTATTAAAAGGGAAAGGTCAGTAACATTCTCTTCTTTAGCAAGTTAAGTAGCTACTAAATTGCCTTAGATTGGAAGAATACTATTTATTCATCATAATCCTCTAGTAATCCAGAGGCATTTCTTCTTTTCCCTTCCACTGGAGAGGGCATTTTGGTGTCTCCTCTATTGCACTCTGCAGCTGAGCAGCCTAGAGACACCCTGCCTGGCCACTGCAGGCTGCTGCAAGGCAGCTCCTGCTCAGGGTTTAGTTCCTTGCAGCCTCTTACCTGAGGCACTTGGTGCTCTGTCCTCAGTCCATGGGCTCTTTGGGGTCGTTGTGTTGCCCACCCAAGCCATGGCTACATGGGAACCAGTCAGAAGAGAAATCACTCTGAAGTTCATGCATCAGACATTGAAATCTCTCTGAAGTTTATACATCAGCCAACTTTGCTTTCCAGCATCCTTTATAACCTCAGTGTCTCATTTCTCTTCTGCCCGTGGTTCTTCTCTCCAAACACTGTGCAAAGAAGGAGGTTTAATTAGACTATCAGCCATATTACTGTTACTCTCTTGTTTGAGATCAGTGATTTGCAAGACTAGACTGTAAAAATGCTTCCTCAAGAGCTGAGAAGAAGTTGTATTCTCTGTAACAAAGAACAATCTGGAATGAAGGTATAAAACAGGATTTCTTCAATGACTTAGGCACCTAAATATCACCTAAAATAACAAACCTGAACCTAAAGGAGCTGCTGTTGTCAGGGTTGAGAAACAGTCCTGTTCAAAGGGTATTTCAAAGCCCAGCTCCTGGTGCTTTGAAAGTTCCTCTGGATTTTTAGATTTGTTTTCTCAGGTGTTAAAAGAGGAGTCCCACTGCTTCTAACGCATGATACATTTTAGAGTAAAAATTCTATTCACCCAACATTTTAACAGTCTGTGATTAATAAATTGAGTGCCCAGTATTGATAAGTTGATTATTAATAAGTTGATAGCCTAGTAAGTGCATTGCCTAGTATTATGTAATGAGAGCACTAAAAAAAAATGGAAGCTATCACAACAACTAAAATACTTTTCTTGGCTTTCCTGTAAAATGACCAGACTGGAGATCTCTGGCTGCAGGTTGGCAGGGTAGTAGAATAAACCTTTCTTTCACTAATCTTTGTTAAAGTTTATTTGGTTTTTTTTTTACCTATATCTGAACCAGAGGGATGTGTTTATTATGGATATCAAAGGTGATATTCTTTAGTAACAAATGACAGCTTCTGAGAAGAAACTAAAAGGAGGGCTAATTGTGGCAGAGGTAAAAAATAGGAAATTATAGAAGAGAATCACTGACTGCTTTAAGGACGACTGTTCCCCAGCTGGAGTTGTTGTGAAATAAGGCAAGGCAAGCAGGATAAAAGTTATTTTTGAACATCAAAGATAAAAATTCCTTCAGCAGAGAGCTCCATCTGCATGCTGCTGAAGCCCAGATCACTCCACTGATGAAAATCAAGGAGCTGACTCCAGCAGTCAGGTGATTTACTGGAGCTGAAGCACTATTCCAGAAAGTCTTTCTGGAGGGCAGAGATAAGCAGACATCATATTAAACATGGTATCCAGTGCAGTGCTTCCCAGGATGAAGACCTTAGTAGAGAAGTGAGAAACTATTGCAGAAACAAGACATCTGCTCTATTTATGTTTATTGTTTATTAGAATATGTTATATTTATGATGGTGTTTCCATCAGTCTTCTGTAAAGGTAAAACCACAAGACTTCAAGTCAATCAGAAGTTGTCAGAAGAGAACCTGAGATCACCATTGACACCAGTGTGTGAAAATGTCCTCAGTGTGTAAGTCCTCAGGGAAAGGACAGATTGGCTACCAGGGCTCCAGTCCATGTAATTACTCATCATCTTGAGGATTATTCTAAGCCTTCACCTACAAACCCATCAACAGTTCCTCTAAAAGCAACCCAAGGTGACTGTCACACTTGGGTCAGTGCTCATCACCTAAACCAGACTCTTGAACAAGTTTCAGAGGTTTCAATAAAAAGTAATGAAAAGTAGAGAAGGAAAGAGAGAGATTTGCTCTTTCTTTACCAAAACAAGGTCCTTCTCCTTCAAAATAAAGTTCAGTATTCTCAACATTTCATGGAGTGCACACTACCGACAGTAGAATAAAAGGATGATGAACCATAAGACCAAGCCAAAAGCCACCAATACCTGCTCTGTTATGTCCACATGAGTTGCCTACAGCTGTAACCCTGCTTTTCTTCCTTGTGGATGCCAGTGTGATATGGGTGGTGGTAAGTGGACATACCTCTGGTGTAGGTTGACCATCACATCTTCAGTCTTTCCCAACTAGAGCCTCAGTTTTTCAGGCACCTAGGGGAGGAGGTGGGCAAGGCAAGAGTTTGTCTGCAGTCTGGGTAGTGCCTCTGTGCTGACACACAGCAGCCTTCTATTTTCTGGCTTAAATAATACAAATTCTTTTAGTCTCTCCTTATATGCAATGCTTCCCATTTGGGGCTTTATGTTTAAATAAAAGGGACAGAAAGGACACTGATTCCCCCAAACACACAATTAGGCTGAAAGAGCCTAACAATAGTGTCTCCATCCTAATGAAATAATAACACAGAGCCTTCCCATCACTTGGATTCTATAAGATATTGTGGATTTATGGTGTCTTAGCTGTTTTGTAGAGAGTAATAAATAATAATCTTTCTGTGATATAATTTGACAACTTTAATGAAAAGAGAGATGACGGGTTCATAGGGCTCTTTGTTAAGCAGCTTTCATATAATTAACATGGAAATAATAATTTTTTAGCATTACCTTATGCATCAGTTACATCTTAATACAGCAATATAATGAATAGTAATGAAATACACTTGGTAAGATACTTTATCTCTAATTAGCTAATCAAGCTATCAGACACTGACTTAAATGGACACTTCACAAATACATCTTGACCTGTAAAAACATATATCACATTGTGATTGCCATGCCATCATCATCCCATGCACTGGGTAGGAAAAACCTCTGCAGACAGATGTATGCTGCCTGCTGAATGAGCTTTCACAAACTCACTGTGAAGCTCTGTATCCAGATGATCTGATTTGCTGGGAGCCTTCCAGATTGCCTTTCTAATCCCCCTCATCACTCCTCTGTTACATCAGTCTTATCAATGGCATACTTGATTTGTGCACAGAGCCAGGACTCCACTGTACAAATAGGATAGAGGGGAAATACTGGAAAGGAATAGAATGGCCTTTTTTTTCCCCCTATCAATGTTATTATAACTACTCCAGGGTCAAGTAGCAAAACTAATCCCAGTGTACAGATTTTCTTTGTTGCCCACTCCTCAATTCAGTCCTCACAGAGAGCACATAAAAGAATGTCCAAGCAAATGTACAGTTGTATAATTTCCTGGGTTCCTTGTCTTGTTCATAGCTCTCTGTATGCTTTCGAATGCATTCCAACCTGCCTAGCTGGTATTTTGTGATGCAGATAGCAAGCCAGTTTAAAAGCATGCCAGCATGTCTACATGGAAAATGCTAGCACACATGCAAGAGACCTTTCAGGACTTAGAAGCTGACTTTAGAAGGTAGGCCATCTTCAAAACTGGTTTTATTCTAACTTTCAAACAATGAATTATATAGAAAGCAAGTTAAATATGCATGACTCCACTTCTCCTCAGGGCATGGGATTTGATAGTCAGAAATAAATGCTCTTGGTGAGAATCATTTCTCAAATGACTGTTCTGTGAATACAATTTTGATTAAAAAATTACAGTTCTATACAGGTGGGGAGGTAAGAGACCATGAGAGCCAAAAATCAACAGTTGTAATGGTACCATAGCTGTTTGTAAATTATAGGCTCTCTGGGATTTGGTAATTTAGAATTGAGTTTATCTTCTAGACATCAGGGGTTGGAAGGGACCTAGAAGATCATCTAGTCCAACCCCCCTGCCTGAGCAGGATCACCTAGACAACACAAAGAGACACAAACCCCACTCAGCAAACTCAATTCCAGCTATATTTAGGTAAGAGAGACTTCCTCACTACCCACATTCCAACCTCATGATTTATATTTTCTAACACTGCATCTTCCAGGTCTCTTTCAGATATGTTTTTCCAGGGAAGTGGTGCAGTCATCATCTCTGGAGGGATTTCAAAGGCATGGTTGAGTGGTGGACTTGGCAGCATTAATAGTTGGACACAATGAGCTTAACAGTCTTTTCCAATCTAATGATCCTATGATTCTGTAAAACATTTATTCATACAGTACTACAGCATTCTCACAGACTCTCCCATTAGATGTTTTTTTCTTTGCCTAAATAGTTGTCAACCAAAGCAGAATTGATTCTGAAGAGTCACTTAAGTTGTTGCAATTGCTTAGCTTCCATTTTCCTCAAACATAATAAAACCCAATCTCAATTGATAGAGACAAGGTTCTTAAATACTCTTGTTTGTGGATTTTATTACTTAGTTTTTAAAAGGCATTTTTGGTGCCTTCTTTGTGCCTTTATTGTATTGTGGTGGATATTTCAGACAGCATCTTGTGTGAAGTATTTCCTAGCTTTAAAACCTCAAGATTTTTTTTTTTTCTCTTGGTGTCTGAAATATCCTGGTCTGGCATCTACTAGACATTGACATTCAGCAAATAGCCCAGAAAGCAGCAGCTAAAGCAATCAATTCCCAGAATCCCAACATGACAACAAGTAATTCTAACTAGTATCCTTCCAGTTGTATTCTTATACTTCTTATACTGGGGAAAAGCTTAGATTTTATTTGCAGTGGGGAAGCTTAATAAAAGTCAGTGTAGCAGAGACAAGCAGCAATACTCTCACAGTGCTATAGTTCTTGCCCTTTGCACTCTGAAAGAGAGATCAGCCAGCTGAGTATTCAAGACAACAATTCTGCCTGGGTTTGGGCAAGGAATAAAGATAAAATAAATATAATAAAGAGATAAAAATCTCTGTTGTAATTGGTATATTATTTAAAGTAGTTAGAAGCAAGTTTATCTGAGTATAATGCTACTTTGGTACAGCTGTTAAATTCAAACAAAACCCTCTCTGGACATGGAAATGGATGAAAAATAGGGAATTTTCAACTGATTTATGCAGGAAAAACAGTTCTGCACATCATATTCACATCCATGGTCAAAGTATGAGGACAGAAATCCATTTAGGTGAGTGGATTTACAGAAATGCCCACAACTGTCATATTTTGAGGCACTTTCTCTAGGTCATCACAAACTTTGTGTTCAGGATTAGAGCAAATGGCTTCAGGAGAATTAACCTTAAAGTCAGTGCCTGCCTGGCCTCTCTAATGAACATCCAGTGGAATAAATAAGAACTTTCTTCATTTCCTTCAGTTACCACCTGACAGTGACCTAAAGTGTGTGGACTAAGTATCTCAGCATATCTGCTTTTCAAGGAAGGGAGTTTCAGTGTTCACTGACAGGGACAGAGAGACTGGAGGGATAATTATTATTGATGGACAACAAATAAAACACTCCAAGCAAGACCTCTTGCTTACACATGTAAGAACAACTCAGAGAGTGGGGCACTTTCCATTCCATAATCCCAATGGTGATGGAAGGCCACTTTTCCTCATCTTTATCAATCACTAAATGGATTGGAAAGCTCATGCATCATTCTTCTCAAGCCCTTCTGGAAAGGTCAGAACAAATGCTGTGCAACCCTCCTTGTGGAGACACTAAACACATTTGCTGCTGTGCTTGAGGCAGGTGTTCTGTGAGACAAAAGACATACGACTGACAGATGAGATCATCTCATCCCTTTTGGACAGCAGCTTGCCTAAAATTGAAGAGGACTTTCACAAAACGTGCACTAAAGAATGAGAAACGTGTCCCAGCCATCCTTCCAGATTCATGATGCAAATGCCAAGCAAACAGACTCTCACAGGTAGTTCTGACAGCCAAGAGTCAGGAATGATTAGTTGAAAACCAGGGTAACCTTGGCCACTGGTATTAGGGGCCAGGTGAAGGAGAATGCAAGAAAAGAGCAAATATTTTGTTAAGATTTGAGTCAGGAGTTGCTGCCACTTACCAGAAAACTATCATCATCACTATATATATTTATTTTTTTTTAAATTTTTTTTTTAACACCTTACCTAGAGGATTAATATCCTTATAAAGGTTTTTGCTTTCAGAGCATTTTATCAGCCTACCTACATTTGATTAGGAGAAGAGTCTTGACCTCCTAGACACTTTCTCTGCCTTCTCTTGATTTTAAAAGCAGGAAAGGCTAGGGAGGTACTTTGAACTTGGGAAAAAGATTATTAAGGCTCAGCTGGAACTGTATAGGCATTCATGTTCTGTTTCACCACAGATGCTGATTCTTCTCAGGTCCATGACCAATCCTATCCAGCCATACCTCAAATTCTGTAAGTCAGTAAATATTCAAGAAGCAACCATAGAGAAGAATGCTCTGCATACTGCAAGCACAGGTGCCAGGCTGAGAGCCTCTGAAGTGTAAGCTCTTTATATATGAAATAAGTGTTTGCAGGTCTGCACAAGAAGTTTAGTGATGTATTTGGCTGGTGAGGAGGCAGGCATAGTGACTGCTCAGCATCTGCACAGGGGCACTGTGGATAATGGATGAAGGCACAATTGCTGCTGTCTGTGCAGCTGAAATGGTGAGAAGAAGGATGACTTGCCTGCCCTGGATTAATAATTGTCTCCAGGGCTCATTTATAGAGACTAGAGAAGGTAGGAAGGTTATAAATGTTGCTTTTTACCTTTTCAAGGGTACAGAGAATAAATTGACTTTGCTGTATAGTTCAGTGATGAGTTTTGCTCAACTGCCACAATGAATATGAATGTCACTATCAAGTATACATTGACTTACAGTTTCTGAATGACAAAGCCAAGATAAGCAGCACTCAGAGACTGATAAGAGACTGAGAAGATTTGGAAATGTCTCTTTCTGGGTAAAGAACACAAAACCAAAGCAATCATTTTCATATTAAAAGCAGAGCTACATTCTCCTTGATGCAAGTACTGAAGGGAATTCAATAGTCCTCCCCCATGTCTAAGCTGGATTTAAATATTTACCATATTTTTTTTTAAAGCATGTTAAATCAGGATCTCTAGGGGTTTTGTTGTTGAGTTTTGGCTTGTTGATATTTTATTTTCATTTTTTTACATTGCAAGTAAAAGTGAAAGGCAGCTGCAACTGCAAGAAAGCAGTGTTTTAATACTGGGAGTGCCAGGTGTGGGGGAGGCTGGGATGAAAGATTCAGAAATTAGGAGTATACCAGGAAACTAATTCTTCTTTAACCTCAGTGCCACTTTATATTTGCTACTTGCATCAACTCTTGATAACCAGGCTCTGAAATGGAAGCCATCTAACTCTTAACAGGCTACAGCACTGAGCATAAACAGTGCTGGGATTTCTCTCTGCTTCTCCACAGGGATGTTGCAGGTATAAAAGATTGGCTGAGCTCCCAAAAGAAGTAACTGAATAATTTGCAGTAACTTCCCACCTGTACTTAGAGGAATCTGAGATAAAAGCATGATTAACAATAATATATTTCCTTCAGGTTCCTGTTTTCTCTCCTGTTAATAGCTCCCAATATACAACTTGCCTCTCATGTGACAGCATTTTAGTGCAGCCAGACTCTAAATGCAAAGGTTTTGCCTTTCCCTTCTCTCTCTCCTTCCCTCCTTTGCTCCAGTGCATCATAATCATTCTGAATTCTGATCTTGTCCAGCATCCCACTTGCCACTCACCCTGACTGGGAGCTGCCTGCAGGTTTCATAAGCAGTTTCTTTCATCATCCAGGTGGCTGAAGGAAATATCACCTCTGGGATTCCCCTGGGACTCCAGTTGAAACATCTTTTTGGCAGCAAACCTCAGAAAATGACTTTCCAAGTGACTGTGTGTCCAACCTGGCTGTGCTTCCATCCAGAGCTTGTCACTCTCTTGGGGCAGGATTAACAAGTTGGAGGGTTCCAAAGTTTTAAAGTCAAATTCTTCTCCCCCCTTTATCCCTTAGAGCAGCCCTTGTCATATCAGGAAATATATCTGTTTTAACATTGCTGATTCTTGATTGCTTTTGCCTTTTTATTTTTTAAGAGCTTATAAATAGATAGTGTCATATATTTATTCAAGAACTAAAAGGTAGCTCTGGTGGCTAACAGATGACCAGTTTATCTTGGTTTTTATTATTTACCCATCTGTTCATTTCTCATGGAGAAAACCCAGCAGATGACATCAATATCCTCCCCATTTTCTTCACCCTATAAGATCTACTAAAGTCTAGTCACAGCAAATATCAGTTTTGCCTGCCAGTAAGATCTGTTTCAGCACAGTTGACCTTTACTGTGAATCAGTACTTTTATTTTCTATATGTAAATCAATACGTGTTGACATGGTTCACTAATGGAATGCAGAGGAAGCATATGATTAAAGCCAAAATCAGAATCAAACCCTGTCAGTATTTTTAGAGCTTGAATATGACTCACCTCATAAATTGGACTTTCTCTGCAATTCAGTCTTTTCAATTAAGCTTTCATCAAGAAAAAAAATCTCAGCTGTAGGATGACATTTATACTCAGAAAAAAAAAAAAAAAGAGAATGAGGGAAATGTCTGTTTCAGGTCTGAGATGTAAAAAGCAGTTTGATTTTCAGTAGCAGATATTGCCATGAGTGCTCACTCCATGCAAATCAGCATTCTCTGTGCAAAGGACAGCACTCAGCAGGCTCCACCAGCCATCAGGACCACACAGCCTTCTTAACCCCTGAGCATCAGCCACGACAGGAGCTCTCTGGCTCTCCTGGGCCCCTCTGGTCCTTGGACAAACTCTGGCTTGATCCAGAGGGGAGCACACAGAGAAAAAAAAAGAATCCAGAATTCTTAATAGGAACATGTCCTTTGGAAACCAGGGAAAAACAGGATTCACAGCAGCAAGTCTCTTTTGTGATTTAGTGAGAAGGCCACAGGCTCTGTTTTAATCCATTTCCAATAGAGTGGAGCTGATATGACACTTCACTTTTTCATTGAAGTAATGCAGTTTGCTGGCTGCCTACTGCTGAGCTCTTATGAGATGCTGCTGTTCACTGCAGACTGATAAATCTTGCTTTAGCTGGAGGTCTTAAAGTAATAAAATTGTAGAATTGCTTTAATACTGCAGTCAAAATACTGGTTGCACCTTATTTTATCTGGCAGTCTCTTTGGAGAAGTTGTTCTTTAGGGTTGTGGGTTATCCAGCATCTCTGTAATTGGAAAATGTTTTGCCAGTTAGACCAAAATGGGAGCTCACCAACACAGCTTTGGAGAACAGCCTCCCAGATTCGTGGGGTTCCGTGCTGTTCTGGTCCCAGTCAGCAGCCAGTGCAAGCTGTGTGGAAAGAACAAACCATAGCTGGTCTCCACCACATAGCCCAGCCCTTTTGGAACCTTTTGGATCCCCCTGTTATTTCACTGCCTGGCCCTGTGATGAGATGAGATGAGGTGGGAACATTTGGACAGTGTACAAGCAAGAAAGAGGGCTGAAAAGAAATTCTTTGACACAAATTATTGCCCTATCAATTCAGCAATAATTGGACATGAAGTGCATATCATATATTTCCATCTCAGAACAGGGCACACAAATATAAAGTGAGCCTGTTCCAGCTCATCTTGGACTGATCCAGAGTTTTTCCACATGTAAAGATTTCTTGACACATGCAAGCTGCAGGTTACAGCACAGACTGAATATGGATTTCACTGACCGGTTATCAGTGACAGAGGAATCAAGATGTTCCCCCTTAACCTCAGAGTCTCTGAGAGCAGTGCAGCTTTCCCTTTCCACTGAGATCACCCTTTCCAGGCTATTTTTCTTTAGGTTGTATTATTTTCATCACCTAGTGTATGACTAATAATTAACTGTTCATTTCTCATAATAATGAAATAAGTCTGGTGATTTTACCAGCTGGGTAGTATAAAACTTGGGGGACTGCACACTTCAGCACCAGCACTGCTACCAACATCTTCAGGATGATATCCTTTCAGTTAACCCAGCTTGAACATAGTTAACTTACTTTAAAAGTTGTTGCATTTGAAAGAAGCTGTTGAGGTGATTGAAATTTTGTGCAATGACAAACATGGCCTGAGGTTACTAATAATTAATCTCAGCTGCTTCAGAAATATGCCTTCTAACATCTGAGTGTGATTAGGCTTCACTGCATCACACCTTCTGTGCAGATTTTCATCCATATTTCTAAAACATTGCTCAGGGTCAAGAATGACAGAGAAATGAGAAATGCAAAAGAAGCATTAAAATGGAAGGAATCACTAGAGTATACATTGGTATTATTCTGTTTAGGCACAAAATGTATCACCTCTTGGACCCAGCAACTTCCCCTGCTTCCTTGCCATCCTAAAGGATCACAACATTTATATTTACTTGAGTTTAGCCAAAGAAAATGCATTTCACTTACTAGTGCAAGTAATTGAAACAGTCAGCTGTCAAACTTGGTAGAATATGACTGCAGCCAGAACAGGCTTTTCAGGTGTTTTAACTGATGAATTTTATATATATTTTTATATATAAAATATATAATATTA
>JANHGL010021669.1:0-17080 GCA_024611195.1 Ceyx melanurus
TTCCTCACTTCTTCCCTGGTGGCATCCCAGGGAAACTCTGTCCCTTCTGCCTTCCACCCTGAGCTGGCTGATCCTGGCTCCAGCAGCAGAATGCAGCTCCTGAGACAGCTCCCATCTAGAGCATGGCTCATCCAGCCCTCTTCCCCAGCTCCTTCTTTCCTCTTCTGCTTCTTTTAATGCTCATCAGGCAGTTCTCATCTCACTCCTACATACAGCAGCTTGGCAGACAGGGATTTGTTGATTTGCCCTTTTTCCTACTCCTTTAAAATACCTCTGTCAGTTCTTCCCTTGCCATCAGTAATGCTGTGATAAGTTGCAGGATCTCTTGCAGTAAACACTCTTGTCACCTAATCCTGGTGTTCTTCATGCACTTGTCACAGGGAAATTTCAAGCTGCTTTTTTATCATCTCTCTCTGTTCTTCATCTCAAGTAACTCACTTCCCAATCCCTTTAATTTTTCACCATTGTGCTTTGGATAGCAAGGAGTTCAATACTTGCTTTTGCTTATTTTCAGTTGAAACAGTGCTGGGGAGCACTTGATCAAACACTTTTCCAGTGTTCTTGCTGTTCATCTAAACCAAGTGTCAACCAGAATTGCTTTTTGCTGGCTGCAGGGTGGAAAAAAAGCCTCTTGCCTATTCCAGCCAGGAATTCTGGAGCTCAAGTGTGGCTAGTAACAGTAATTCTCCACTTGCCATCTAGAAACTGGCCAAATGACCCATTTCCCAGTATTATTTCTCTAATAATGCAGCAGGAATCCCTTGTCCTGTCAGGATCCAGTGGCAGATCTGAACCAGCTTCCCAGCCATGAGCTGTATTCAGGTGGCATTCCAATCTGCAGAAGAATCCCAGGGAAACACACTTTAAAGGCAATGAAAAAGGGTTTAGTCCAGCAAATCTGGCTCTGCTGATGCCCCAGCACATTAGCAGGAGTTAAACAACCAAGGACAGTGCAGTTTGGGATTTTTGTGCTCACTGGATCCCTCAAAACCCTGCACCTAACAACACTTGTTATCCCTGCTGGCTGCCTTCAACTGTTTTGCTTGTACTCCTAAATCCTGATGATTTTCACCCTCAACATCCCACTCCAGCCTCCAGCTGGATGGGTCCAGTGTGGCAAAGAGGGTGTAAGAGCTGGGAAAGGAGGAGGAAAGGTGAGCTTGGAAGGTGCTGAGGGTGGAGATGGAGAGGGGAAGAACACACACTGCCTGGCTGAAGCTTCAGCACTTGCTCCCTGCATCACCAGGACCACAGTGGGAACAGCAGCCAGGTCCCAGGGGCAGCTGCTGGCAAGAGGCTGCAGTTAAAAAACAAAGGGACAACCCCAAAATTCTATAGTTAAGAAAAGGCAAATGAAGCAATGATGGGTTGGGCAATTAAGCTAAAAGCATTTCAGAGTGTAATCCAGCTCTCTCTATCAATAATTCAGGAGGCCAAGATCAGTATAATTGATTGAACACCTTCCCCACTAGTCAGCCACTAATAAGACAAATGAAATGTCTTTTTTATTGTCAAATCTCCATCTCACATTTGCACAGGAAAAATCCTGCAGGGCTTTTCATTTGAGGAGCTTGACTATTTTTTTTTGTGTCTCCTGATGGAGATAAATGGAGGGCCAGCTTCTGTTTTTAAACAGCAGTAAATTCAGCCAGTCTGCTCCTTTGGCTGGGGGTGGGTGGAGAAGCAGAGCTGTGCTCAACAGGATTCCCACAGAAAACTCAGATGGGTCACCACAAGTTGAACCCAGTTCCCAGGGGACACATTATCACTGTGTAAATGATTTAAGTGCCTAGGACACTTGGCATTGACAGACTCACAAAGGACTACCCTAAAGCCAGGGTTTCTTTCCTCCCTTCCTCCAAAGGACCAGTGAGTTTGTGTGATTGTCCCAGCAGGATGGAGCTGGGGATGCCAGCTCTGGAGCACTACCCATTGCTAATCAGAAGCTGATTTGTAGGAGAGGGGAGTTGCTGCTGGTGTAGCCACAAGTGCCTGCCTGCAGGATGAAGATGATGTGTGAGCAAGGCTTCTGTGAGCCCAGACAGTCCCCCCCCAGTGCTGACACATCCTCCTGTGTGCACAGAGCTCCAGGACTGGAGTTTTAGCCAACAGCAATCAAAGCAGCTCCTCTGGGGCATTCTGCTGACTTCCAACAGCCAGAGATCCAGCCCTGGGCTGAGGGAGCAGCTCTGATCACCATGTGTGTGTGTGTTTCATTAGGAAGAACCTCGGGCTGTCTGCACGCTCCAGGGTCCCCACTGAGTTCACCTTTTAGCTGCTGTGCCACAGGTCACCTCCTGAGCACCCCCAGAGTCTGCAGAGCTGGTGGCAGCTCCCCTGCTTTGCTGTCTGTACATCTGCATCCCTGTGGAGTGGCTGGGAGGGAGGATGCCTAAAAGGTTTTCATTTTGCCTGTATTACCCCTGAAACATTCCCTAATGTGTTCCAAAGCTTGAGCTAACCAAGGAGTAGTCATTTTACTTCTTAATCTAATAACCTGAGGATGTCTGGCTCCTCTTAGCTTTGCTCCAGCTTGACAGTGCAAATGCCACTGAATTGTGTTCTCGTGCAAACCAAAGGGCAGTGGCTTGGCCAGGGATGGCTCATTTTAGAATGCACCACACCAGCATGAATCTGGACTGCAAAGGTCAGGCTGCTGGGTTGGAGCTGGCAGTTGTGGTCACAGAACAGGGGCTGTGCAGGCAAGCCAGGCTAGGAAGTTCTTTTAACCATTGTCTGTTGCCTGAGGAGGTGGGTGTTGGTCAGGGAGGAGGATGAAGAAGGGGCAGATGGGAATGATTGAGAGTGGGAAAGAGAGAGGAGGAAAACAGGACCAAAAAAAAAGGTTAGAAGCAAATGTAGTGTAGTCAAAGAAGATTTTTTTTTTCTCTTTAGAAGGGTGTTTTCAGCTTCTCTGTCTGGACCCATGTAACTTGGGTTAACTAGTGGATGTGTTGATGCCTTCTGGAATCTTCACCCTGGGACAGGTTCTTCCAAGTCCTCAGAGATCAATAAAACATGGCCAGGTTTATAATTGTGCCACCCTCCCAGGGAGTTTCCTCCTGTGCTGAGCAGACAACTTCTCATGTGTGATCCTTTTTTGGGGGACATCAAACTCTGATCTGTGTTATTCATGACTAGGCTCCCTCCTCTCTGGTAACCATGTTGGAAAGTAGTCAGGGACCATCTCATGTTATTCTGTGTCATTTACAGAGCCCCTGCCACTATCAGGTCTTGGGTCACAATGGAAGTTCTCAGCCATAGAAACTGCAAACAAAGGTTCTGACTGCTGACAAATGTCACATGAAGTATTTTGATTTCTGGAGGAGTTCAGAGAAGAAATAAAACCAACCCCCAGCTGGTTATGATACTAAAATAATAGAGCAGGACCCTGTTTTCTGCCCAGCAAAAGAGAAAGGGAGAGGGCTAGAGGTTTGAAGGAGGTTTGGTAAGTGGCTTCCCACCTCTTCCCACTCAGCTGGACTGTTCCTGTTGGCTGGGAGCAGAAAAGTGCAGTGATGGATTGCTCTGGTTATGCTCAGTCAGGTGCATTAAACAGTGTCTCACTCTACTGCCTCCTGCAATGTTTCTGCTCTCTCTGCTTATCAGGGCTGAAGGGGGAAAGGTAGAGATCTGTAAACAAGAAAGAAAGAAAAGGGGAGGTGAAAGATCCCAGGCTGGGCTGGTGGAAAGGATTTGCTAGGAACTGGAGATGTGTTGAGGAGGTGAAACTGAGCCACTTTGAGAATAACTAATTGGGATGTGCCTGTCAGCTTCAAGATCCAGTCGAGCACATGAACCCCACTGTGCTTTGCATGGGTCATTTGGTGGGGGGATGCTTGCAGCACATGGACAGGTTCTTTTTAGCAGCCATCTGGTTGATGCTGGCATGGAGCTTGGCTCAGACACTGGCCTCTCCTTCCATCATCAGCTCGTGGGAACTTGAATTACACTGCTGGGAGTTTATAGTCACCAAGAAAGATTTCTCTTGATTTCATCAGCCTGAGCCCAAATAAAATCCTGTGGATTTTGAGTTCTGTGAAGCAAAGACAGGTAGGTTTGAGGTGTAACAGTCGTGGCAAGTTTTGTGTCAGTGCTGTGCACAAGATCTGTCTAAAATGGCATGAAATGCAATTCAGGCTCTGTACAAATACAGCTCTGAATTGCTCTGTTTCTGGATCTCAGTGTGGGCTGTTGATGTACAAGAAAATGGAATTCAAGCTGGCAAGGTGAAAAATGCTATCAAAGTGAAACTGATACAACAGACTAGCAGGGGCTGCCTGATTCATCCTAGGAAAAAACAAACCAAAACAGACTAGTGAGGTCTGACTGATCTCTGGGAGCAGGGAAGACAAGCAGGGAGGGGTTTGTTTGAACTAAGGACTTTAGATTTTGGAGAACAAACAGACCATGAACAAGTCTGGATTGAAAAGAAGAAGAGTTTTAGCTGTAGGAGCAGGGAGTTTAGGGATAACCTTCCAACTTGCTTACTGGAGATAGAAACCCTACCTGAGTTGGAGCTCCATCTGTTTAGGAAGAGGATTTTCACTGCATGTGAAGGCAAGTTCTGAGTTTCATCTCTCTTAGGCTCAAGCCCCTAAACACCTGACTTACTCTGAGCAGTTGGAACAGCAACCCAGGAGAAACCCCTTTGGTTTTGTCTTGATGGGCAGTCCTGGCAGTCTCAGTGTTCCTGGTGTGTCCTTCTCTGAGATAAAAGCTGCTATCAGGAAAAAAAGGATGAGGTGGCTTCATCTGAAAATGCCAAGCCAGTGAGTTAGACTGGTCTAGCTCCAGCCCTGTAATTACCCTGAGACTGCAATTCCAGCAAATCTTCTCCCAGATCACCCTGAACAGTGTTGCAAGACACTGACCTTCACTGGTGTGTCTTCAGAGCACAAGGATAAAGCTCCTCAAAGGTAGCACTGGCTCAGTTGAGAACTGGAGAGTCAGGCAGTTTATTTCCATTCACTTTCTTGGTTTCTGCTTCCAAAAATGCCCTGTCAGTGGGAATGGATCTGCTTCCTTCCCAGGAGCTGTGGCTGAATGATGTCTGTTTTCCAAAGACAATTCTCAGAACATGCTTAAGATTTGTAAAGGAAAATCAATATATCCCTTTTTCCTGGTGTTTTCAGCTATAGGCCTGTTTTTGGAACAAGAGTGACAGAAATGGAAAGAAAATGTACAGAGGTGACATAAACTCAACCCAAAGCATTTGAACAAAATGAAATTCCTTTTTTTTTCCCCTTTTTTTTCTTCTTTTTTTTTCTTAATGAAATACCCCTTTGATGGAATCAATCTATAAATCCAGTAGAATTCCTCCTTGGTCTATACATCTGATGGGGAGAATTATGATGGACTCCACTTGCTTTGGCTGTTAGATCCCTCAAGCCAGGTTTCAGCTAATAAAGCAGCTGTAAAAATGGAATGTCTGCATGGCAAACAGCCTTGGCCAAAAGTGCAGCCAGGCAGAGTCAGAAGATGTGTTTGGGAGTGTTTTTCTTCACCAGTGAATGCACTGATGTGGAGAAGTCTATGATTGAAAAGATCTAGAAGCAGGAAAACTTAGTCCAGTTGGCCAATTCCTTACTGTGCTCATGAAGGGACAGGGAATGAGCAGCAGAGGAGAGGGAAAAGGGGTTGTTGGTTCCTCCAGGCTTGACCATTTATCACCCTGGCAGAAGCACTTTTCTCTCTGTATAACCTTGGCTAGATCAGGAGCTGGAGAAGTTGTCTCCTAATTGATTTGCTGGCTTGTTTTTTCTAGCAAACAATGAACTTAATGGGCATTTCCATCCTTTCCTTTGGGCATTTCCATCCCTTCCTTTGGCATTTCCACCCCTTCCTTTGGCATTTCCACCATTCAGAAATGAGAAATGTCTCATGGCCTTTCTCTGTCATCACAGCATAGTAAAGGAAGAAGAAAATTGTTAATTTTGTACCTCTTGTTAAGATGTGAGTGTCTTCCCTCTGCCCCAGAGTGCTCTTTGGATCATCCTGCCAGCTCTGCAGGTGGTGAGTCCTTCATCTTAGCCACTTACAGAGAGGTCTGCAAGAAAATGAGAGCAACCAAAACCAGTTACAGAAATCCATTCAAATTCCCCGAGAAGCTCAGTTACAGTGGAAAAATAATGTTCATTATAATCACATCTGTGCCACCAAAGGAACCTTTGGGATGTGGTGAAGTGACAGCATCAGGAAAAGTTTGCCATACAATGAGGGCACAATGTTCTAGTGCTGACCAGTCAGACAGACCCAAAGAAGATCTTTTGCAGTCCAGGGAACTGGTAGCTCTTCCTTGCTGCAAGACATGGCCCAAAAAGAGCTCTGTTTATAGCTCAGGTTGAGTAAGGGATGAAGCTGTCACCACCTCCAAGAAGCTCCTTGGTAAAGGAATGAGTAATGCTGGGGAGAAATGGGGTGTGTTGAGGGCTATAAAAGAGCAGTGTGCTAAAAGGCAACACAGAAAAATACAGGCTGTGTATGAAAAAACCCTTCCTAATAGCTGGATCTGCTAGACAGGGGAATCATTTCCTAAGGGAGAGAGCAGAAACCCTGTTATTTCAATCATTTCAACAACACTGGACAAAGCCCTGGAGAATACAGTGGAGGGAACAATCACGTGCCAGCCCCTGGGAGTGGGCACAGGACCTGAGAAGTCTTTTCCTAGTGGTTGCTGCAGTTCTCTACAGATTGAGGACTTGTTCTGGGCATGATTTGTCTTGGGACTAGATGTGATGTGAGCCTCGGGTCAGTCTTCTGACTGTTTCAGAGGAGGAAGGGGAGGAAAGGCTTCCAGGGGCAGTCAGAAATAGAGAGCATGGGGAAATGTTGACTCAGAAGTGCTCCAGGGCTTTGTGCAGTCAGGTATCAGTGCCAAAGAGATGCCCAACACACTGTGGTCCAGCTGCAGAGGGGTCACACTGAGCTGGAGCTGTGCAGGGGTCTCTGCAGTCAGCACATGGAAGCAGCCACAACAGAGCAGGGGGGAGAGGCTGGGCCAAACTGGTCAGGGATTTTGGCTTTGAGGGGGTCAGGATGAAGGTTGGACTTGCTGATCCTAGAGATCCTGATTCTCTGGGGGAGAGGGGGTAGCCAGCAGTGCTCATGTGCCAGGAACCTGCTGCAGTTACAGGAGCATCCATCATGTGCTGCCAGTTTCCTTCCAGGACAATGCCTGTGTCCTGGGGAGTGAGTTACTACCAGCTTGCTACATGAAGCATCTCCCTGAGCCCTACTGAAGGAGAAGCAGCAGCCCCAGCAGAGACAAAGCTTTTCTTTGTGGCAGTTTCTCTGACGTAGATGGGCCTCTGAAGTGCAGTGTGTGACATCAGGAAGATGTTTTCATCTGAGTGATGCTGCTTCATCTGAGTAACAGGTGCCTTGATCCTCTTTTCATTATCTCCCAGCCAGGGCTGCTGCCAGCATGAGTAAGAAAGGTTTGAGTCATGGCCATGGAGTAGTGCATTTCATTCTGGAGCCTGTTGTCAGAGATGACCAGGACCAAATATCCATCAGGGGGATGAATGATGTGCAGATAAATGAGGGGAGAATCTCTTGAGAGAAATAAAGCATCCCTGCTGAGCACCACCAAGTGTGTGCAGGGTGGCTAAACCTGCTGTACACTGAAGGGGAAGGTGAATGAGGCAGCTACACACTGGCTTGAAATTAACCCATAAATAACTTACCCTGCCACATTTCACTCTTAGTTTAACACTGCCCATGGATTTGCCCTGGTACCAGTGCATACCTGAAGAAACAGTTCAGTTTTTGGAGTAGATATTGCCTTGCAGTACTGATGGTGACCACCTAGATCCAGCAGCCTCAAAACATTCTGGATTTTTATCCCACAGTGGTTTATTTTTGTAATGGATTTACTTATTCTGTTCAGAAGAGTGAGAAATAGCAGTGTCCTGGTTAACCTGCTTGCTCTGATAATGATTTGTTTCAGACTGAATTCCAGAGACCATGAGCTGCTGGAGTTTCCTGGATAGATTCTGTAATGCTAAAAGAATAGAGAGTCAAGTCTTTTTATTGGGTGTATTTGGAATCCAAAAGACTCCTATCAGAGTGCTGAAGGCAGTGCCTAAGGAGCCTTAAATCCTTGGAGAAGTAGCTGACACTGATCCCTCTACACAGATCTGTTTGTAAAGTCTTGCTCCAGCTTCATGATTCAACTCCTTTCTTCACTCCAGCTTCATGGTGAAAATACACTGATCTTGTGGAAAGTGAGTTTGACGTGGGGCAGAGTAGAAATCAGAATTTCTGAATATTCTATCTATGTGAACTGGAGAGAAAAAGCAGGGATGTGGATATATCCCTGTCTTACGGAGAGCTGTGAGTAGTTCCAAGCTAATTACAAAGTCTAGGAGAAGTCTGAGGAATTCAGTAGTGAGATAGTGTGTAAGCATAACATATTAATGTTTTCTAATCCCCCTAATCTTCTCTGTGGATATCTTTAGTAAGAGGGATATAGTGATATCAAAAGAAATATCTTTTTTTTTTTTCACCCCAAACCTTTTCTTTAGAACTTCAAGCGAAAGCTGTTTCCACCAACTGCCATCTCTGCAACCATCTGGAAAATCACATTTTCTGAAGCTTTCCTTCTCTTTATCAGCTGTAACTAAAGCTATAAACTGGGAAGATATCCCTGGTTTAATTAACACCCCTGTAGTTCAAAAGCTGATCTTAGTAATGAGAGGCAATTACAGCCTTTATTGGGGGACAGTCAGGTGGAACAAACCCAGCATCAATCTATTGAAGACACTTCCCTTTCCAGGTAATTTGGAAACTGTTTTTTATGATGAACAGGCCACTTTGCCCAGCACAACAGGTGAATCTCTTTGTTTTGTAACCTGAAAAGAACTTCCTATTTTGAGTTACCTTCTCCTTTTGAAAACTGGTTTTTACATCCCATCCTTCTGCCAGCACCTAACAACTGAGCTATGGAGATACCTGTTGCTTTTTGGAGGGGATTCTTGCTGGTTTTCTCACTTTATTTTCCTCTTGCACTGTTGATTTTCACGCTGAAGGTTGTCTGGTGTGCGTATTTTGTTCCAGCAAAACTACAGCCTTCATGGTGTGCCCAAATCCTGAGGGCTGTGTAGAGTTCCAGTTCCTTCACCTCAAAAACAATGTGGTAGAGCCAGAAAAGGCCACTGGAATCATCAAGGAAATGTGATTTCTGCTGCACCAGCTGAAAGGGCTGGGGCTCCACTTCAGGCAGAAGGAACCTGAGAGATAAACCTGAGCTTAGCTCAAGTCATGAAGGTGGTAGAGAAAGAAGGTAGAACTTTAATACTAAAGGGTACTGGCTGAAACAGGGAGATTGGCTTGAAATTATTATAAAGTCCACTTTTAACCAACAGCCAGTGGACCTTTGGAACCTTTTTCCCCAGGAGACTGGGGAGCTGGGCAGTGTCTACAGTGGCAAAACCAAATTCAGAGCAGCAGGTCCATGACCTGGGTCTAAATGTGAGGGGCAGGGCTGGGGCTGGATGGTCTGCAGAGAATGGCTATGCTCAAAAGTGTCTCAGGTGCTGTCTGGCCTCCAGCTTCTGATCTCTAGAGTGTGGGTCTGTTCTGTGCCCTGTGTTTCACCTGCCAGCCTTCCATGGATCTCCTGGTACCCCTGAGGTATCTCAGATGATTCTAGATGCCTCTTGCTGGACAGCTGATGATTGTTCAGTATGGAAGAATCTGAAAAGGAATTTCTTTGCTGGGTGTTGTTAACTCCATGCTGCCAGCAGACACAGAATTTGGATGCCATCAGCCTGCTTGGATTCTGGGACAGAGCAACACCAGCTCCTCTCATAAATACAGTGGAGAAGCTCCACCTGTTTCCAGAGTTTCCACTATTGCACGTGGTATGGGATCCATGTGAAGTTTCTTGAGCAAATGGATGTGCTACAGCCTTGCTCAGGAGACTGAATGTTTGAGGTAGGAAGGGTTGTCCATCCTTTCATTTTCTCACTCCTGTGCCCACAGCTTTCTTGTGTCTTTGCTTTGGATACAGGACATGAGTGAGGAGCTGGGAAACCAGCTGGGAATCCTGTGTGACCTCAGGGTCTGGAAGCTTTGGGTCTGCCAGCGGCGTGGGGGTCTCTGGCACGATGGGGGAGCTGGGGGTGTCACCTGCCTTCCTGACTGTCCTGTCTCTTCATTTCCCCTCCCAGGTTACGGCCACGCCGCCCCGGGGACGGATGCAGGGAAGGCCTTTTGCATGTTCTACGCTGTGCTGGGGATCCCACTGACACTCGTCATGTTCCAGAGCCTGGGCGAGCGCATGAACACCTTCGTCAAGTACCTCTTGAAACGCATCAAAAAGTGCTGTGGGATGAGGAGCACGGAGGTCTCCATGGAAAACATGGTCACTGTGGGGTTCTTCTCCTGCATGGGAACGCTCTGCATCGGAGCAGCAGCTTTTTCCCAGTACGAGGAATGGAGCTTTTTCCACGCTTATTATTACTGCTTTATAACATTGACTACCATAGGGTTTGGAGACTACGTGGCCCTGCAGACCAAAGGGGCCCTTCAGAAGAAGCCTCTGTACGTGGCTTTTAGCTTTATGTACATCCTGGTGGGGTTGACAGTCATCGGGGCATTTCTCAATCTGGTTGTTCTCAGGTTCTTGACCATGAACAGCGAGGACGAGAGGCGGGACGCGGAGGAGCGGGCGTCCTTGGCGGGAAACCGCAACAGCATGATCATCCACATCCAGGAGGAATCCCAGCACGGCAGGCCGAGGTACAAGGCCGAAGTGACAGACCTCCAGTCAGTTTGTTCCTGCATGTGTTACAGGTCCCACGAGTACACCAGCCGGGTGGTGTCCCACCAAAATTCCTTCAGCTCCAAGCTGAACCCCCAGTACTTTCACTCCATCTCGTACAAGATCGAGGAGATCTCGCCAAGCACATTGAAAAACAGCCTCTTCCCGTCTCCCGTCAGCTCCATCTCCCCAGGGTTGCACAGCTTTACAGATAACCACAGGCTGATGAAGAGGCGAAAGTCCATTTAAAGGGATTCCTTCTTCTTTTGCTTTCCTTGGCTTGGTTTGGGTTTCTTTTTTTCTCTGTTCTGATCTGCTTTTGGGGTTGGTTTTCCTTGCTGTTCCCTGAGACGGAGCGAGGCCGAAGGGAGAAGCCCAGTCCTCCTCCGAGACTCTCGAGCACCACGCGCGGATCAGTCCCGCTCCAGCAAAGTATGCCTTACATTCCCCCCCCTCCTCCCCGGGTGGATGGCAGAGGATCCGAGGTGATGTGAAGTGGGTACCAAATCCAAAGTTGCACACACAGCTGGGAGCCTTCACTGTGCCACTGGCACTCCTGACCTAAGAAACTCTTTACCCGACGAGCAGGTGGCAGCGTGCGTGGCTGGGTGCGTGCCGGGTGAGTGTGAGTGAGTGAGACTCCACCACTGGGGCCATGGGACAAACATCCAAAGCATCAGGTATTACCTTGGGGCTTGGGCTTTTCTTCATTTGGAATCAATCCTTTGCATTCCCTTGAAGGAATTCCAGGGGTTTGGAATGGGGAGGGTGGGAGGGGAGTCAATTCGGTCGTGGTTTGGTTTGTTTTGCTTTGGTCTTGGTTTGTTTTGGTCCCGTTTTGTTTTTGTTCTGTTTTGGTCTTGTTGCATTTTGATTTGATTTGTTTTGCTTTATTTTGTTTTGTTTTGCTTTATTTTGTTTTGATTTGATTTGCTTTTGCCAAGACAAGCATGCACCAGAAGCAGTCAATGTACCAGGTGTATCACGATAAATTTTTGGGATGCTAGATTTTAGATTGTATTAACATTAAAAAAAAACACACAAAAAAAAAAAAAGGCAGGAAAAGATGGATCATTTTAGCTTGCCAGTTCAAAAGTAAAATCCAATAAAGCATGCACTTTGTACAACTGGTATGCATAATAAAAACACAAGACGAGCTAGCAACGGAATTAATAATCAAAAGCAAATAATCCCATTGATTTAACTCTGTTTACTTTTCTCATTCTCACCTCTTCCAACAATTTGCAAAAGGAATTTTTAAGAGAAATTGGGAGAATTGTTGGAACTGAAGAGTGTTATTTTGTTATTTCTATTTTATTTATAAAATTTCTTATTATTATCATCATCATCATTATTTCGTGCAGCAATTACCTGCATGAATAGGAATTCTATTTTTGGAATGCTTGGATGAGGATGGGTATAAATAGGTGGATGTATATTTTTTTCCTATATAATAGTGACAGGGCATTCCTTGTTTTAAATAATAAAACGCAAAAATAAAGATGATTGTCTCTAAATGCTTTTGATTTGTAAATAATGGAAAGCCTTTGTTGGTCTCAGGAAGAATTCAAGGGACAGTATCTTGTGTTTGGCTCACTGGGAACTGGTGGGATGTGTTGGTTTTGTTGCTGGGCAGAGTGGACCGTGTCCTTCCAGAGTGGCCAACTCCTGGGTGTCACCTGGACCAAACTGACTTGAATGAGAGGCCTGATCCAGCTCCCTCTTAGGCCAGCAGGAATTTGCAGTGATTATGTGGGATTTAGTGCTTTGGGAGATTTTAATTAGGGTGGGATTGGGAGTTTTCTAAACCTGCACCTTGGTCTCTGATTTGATTCTATCTTTTCAATCACCTCACGTGTGAATTTGCTGTACAAAACCCAAATATTTTTTTTTCCTGATTCTTCCTTTGTGTGCTCTTGGTGCAATAGCAATAAAACCTTGGGGTTTTTTTGTTCTTAAAACTAGGTGGCATGTTTGTTTTTGTACAAGCCCCAGCTCTGTGTGCAGCTGGATATTGATAGCCTTTGAAATGAGCATTGAGAAAGAGGATTAATAGGGGGAAATAAGGAATGCCATTCCTCCTCTGTTCTCTTCTCCCTGAGTAGTGATTAGTTTATCAGTGTTCATGTTCTCCTCATTTCCATATCTGTGTTTCAACAAGTAAATGAAGAGCAAGTATCCATGACTTTGACTCCCCTGTGCAGCTTCCTTTGGGATTGTAAATTGCTGTGGCATGAAAACCATCATTAAGATCAGGGAAAAATTAAGTTAGGATTCTTAATGAGGATGGATGAGGATGGACTTTTTCATGTAGGTTTCTTCTCCTGCTGAGGAGGTAACAAGAGAATACCTGGAATATACACACCTGTGTCATCTAGGAGTGCTGGGTGTATTTGACACTGGAGAAAAGCAGGAAAATTTTGGCATTTTGGAGGACTTGAGTGGAATTTTCTCTGCCTAGCAGATGAGAGATTTTGTAAGAGGAGTTTTGGCCCAAAATTGAGAGTTTTGTGAAAAGCAGTTGCATTATGTAAAATATTGGTTAGCTGTTTCCTTTTTTATTCCTTGAAGAGGAAAGTTCTATTTCTGCTGCATACAAAAATAATCTGTAGATGTCCTACAAACCTTGCTGAACTCCAGAACTTCAAAGCTGTTACATACTCCAGCTAATTATTACTAAAACTTCCCTCTGGAACCATAAATGAAGAGCAAAGTTGAATCCATGTGGTATTTAACCAGGAAAACAACTCACCTGGGCATGGCTTGGGTTACCTGCCACTTAGAGTCACTCTCAGCAGTTTAGAAAAGCTCTGCTGGAGGTTGCTTGATGTTTATGGCAGAAATCTGTGTGTGCTGCATTATTAGTCTGATTCCACTGAATTCTTCCTTTCAGCAGAAGCTCCCTTGCTCTCTCCTCCCTCTGCTGAACTGCAGCTAGCAGCAGGCAGTAGTAGTGCTGCAGTGACAAGGCATCCTGCTACCCAGCATCCTAACCTGGGTTTCTGTAGCACACAAACGTCTGCTACCACTTTGTGAGGCACTTTCATTCCCCAGAGTCTCATTTCCCTTCCCCTTCCCTATTATTAAGCATTAGAAATAATAATAATAAATCAGATTAGTCTATTTATGTCACACTAATGTGCTCTTCATCAAAACAACACAAATTTAGCTCCCTGCTGTCAACTTTGATTATATAACAACCCTATTATCCTATCATATTTCATATTATCATCAAAGGGAAAAATCAGTTTGATCACTGAAGCACCAAAATAGCTTTGACTGAGCTTGCTGGGAGAGGGAACTGAACAGAACAATGCAGGCACAAGGCTTTTCATTACTGTGTAGGGAAGATCCTTACTCATCTACCTGTTGTTTGGTGGAATTTTGTGTGTATATATATATGGTTTACAGGGGTGACCACAGTGGGACAGCTTCAGCAGAGGTGTTTGGATGTTCTTTCCAGGGTTCAAAACAGCTTCTTGGCTGCTAGTGAATGAGGTGATGTGCAGTGACCTTTGTCAGTGGGCTTTTTGGAATCCTCTTTAACAGCTCATGAGGACAAAAGCAGCATTAGAAGAAATAAATGCATTTAAAAAGGGAGAAAGGGAAGTGGCCAAGTTAATCTGCTGTATTGGAGGTTGACTCAACAGTGCCTCTATCGAAGAAATGCCAGGGCAGGAATCAAGATCTTGTGAATCAGACCTGAAGCTGAGTAATTCCTTGTCTTCTCTGACAGAGCTGAAAGCTTTGGGTAGGGGAAAGAAAAAAAAAAAAAAAAAAAGGCATCATTTGTTGCTAAAAGCTTAAAAAAGAGCAGTCAGTGGAACCAAGGTGAAGAATTAAAATGTTCCAGAGTGGTTTGTTGGATGGGCTTGGGTGGAAGTACCTTCCAGCTGAAGTTTATGTCCTCATTTAGCTTGATGGAATAATCCTGTTAATATTAAGATCTAATTAAGACAGTCATTTAAAATCTTCATGAAGAAGATTGTTGTTCTTATTTTCTCCTTTTCCCCAAAGCCCCTCTCTCATTCTCAGTCAAACCACATTGTCCTTTGCATGCAATTCCAAGGCATGTACATTTCCATGTCACTATTCCTCTGGGGGAAGAGTCCAACAGAGCCCTTCAAATTGTGTCCCAGTTACACCAGGAGCTCCACCAGGTTTCTCCTTGTGTGTGCTGGAGAATGAGGTCCTGGAAAAAGCCTGAGGCTGAGTCTGTTTTTTTTCTCATGCTGATTTCCAGTGTGGTACCCTAAACTGCTGCTTACCATGAATAATCTTTCCTAAACCTAGTGGAGAGCAGAAAAGACCTAAAGACTTAACAGGCAACCTGTATAATTTATGCAACACTATTTTGCTTTATGGAATGCAGTCATCCTGCTATTTTTAGGCTGGAAATACTATCCCTGGAGCCTTCAGCCTTCATTTGTCTCTACTCCTGTGAATATTATAATAATTCATAAATATCCCAAAGCCCTCCTTCACCTTGCTCACAGTGTAAGGAGTGCTGCCATACATTAACAGCCACCAGAGTTGGAGGAAAAGAATAAAAGAGAGGGAGAGAAAGATGAATGCTGTGATTTTCTTGGTAATTAATATTCCCAGTTCCAAGCTGTGTTGCCTTTTAGTTCACTTGGAGAAATGCAGAGCAAACAACAGCATGATGCCATTTCTCATAGCTGGCTAATTCACCAATAGAACTGAAGCTGTGCTCTCTAATGCATCTTCCTCCTGCACCAGCTCTGATCCCATCTCCTGGCTTTGATTCATTGTGTGGCTGATCTGGGGAGCAGCTTGCAGTAATTGCTGTAGCCAGAGCACTATACTTGAGGCTAGAAGTGAGATCCATTTCCCAGACAGTGGCCCTCTGGCTTTCTCCATATGCCCTCCCACCCCCTGCCTCCCCTTCTCTACTCAGACATTAACTCATTAACTTGCCATTTCACAAACGTATGTTCAGTCCCAAGATCACCACAGTCTGTACTTTTCTTTTTCCCCCTCCCCTCATCCATTAATGAAAAGCATTATGCTCCAGAACTGCACCCTGGGGAAGGAAGTGTTCCACTCTCATTCCTACTGAGGAAAGAAATCTACAGATTGATTAAAAACAAGGAATCAAATAGGGAATGCAAATTGCATTGACCTGAACAAGTGCCATTCTTCCCTGGCTGGGGTGCAGGGCTTCAGCCTCTGAGGAGGTTGGTTGGTTGGTTGGTTGGTTGGGAGAAGGCCACCAGGAGAAACAAGAGGGAATGGCCTGAAGTTGTGCCAAGGGAATTTTAGATTGGATATGAGGAAGAATTTCTTTATTAAAGAGGTTCTCAGGCACTGGAACAGCTTGTCCAGGCCAGTGGTTGAGTCCCCAACACTCCAGAGCTGTGTAGATGTAGTGCTGAGGGAGAGGGTCCTGATCGTTGTTCAAAGGCTAATTAATTTGATAACAGCCTTTAATTAGATAAGCTGGAGTATGTAAATGATGCTGGCCTCCCAAAGTCTGAAATCACAAAATGCTTTCCAAAAGCCCTGCTTGGTAATGTCACTGCTGACATGGGGGTCATGCCACCCTGCCCTGTTGACAGGACCATCGTGGCACGTTGGCTGGAGCTGGCCATGGCAGTGTCCAGGGAAAGGCTTTTAGCTCACAGCCAATGCATGCAGTGAGGCTTTTCAGTCCCTCTCAACTAATCAGGTGCTTAAATGTCTTTGTGGGAGGCAGGCTCTGTTCATCTAGTGGTTGGCATTAGGAAGCAAGTTCCTGGGTACCACCCTGAGCATCAGTCTTTGGGACTTGAGTATGAATAGATTTGGCTAATCCAGGCAAAGTTAGTGTGGGTGTGAGCACTGTTGGGTGAAGAAAGGACCAGAACATGCTTCAAAAGGAGTCCTGTCTACTAAAAATCTTTTTATCAACTATCAGAGACTGTCTCATTCTTTAAACACAAACCTCACCTGTCTTTGAGAATGGAAATTCCCTGTAATATGCTGGACAACCAGCAATCCATCTGTTCCTTTTTGCAAGGGCAGGAGTGGGCTGTGGAAGAGAAAAAAGAATGTTTTCTTTTTCCTCTTCCTTTGACTTGTAAAGATTTGTGTGGCTGTTTGTTGCCCTCAAGGAGTATTGACTAAAACTTTTGATCCCAGTGAAGGAAATTACTTGGAGCTGGATAGGTCACTGAGGAATGGGAAGGGGGGGGGGGGGGGGGGCAAAAAAGTTTTTTCCGGGCGGCCAAAAGAAGGGGGGATCTGCCTCTTCAAGGTGCACTTTTTTACTTCCAACCCCGCTTCTTCTCTAAGAAACAGGGATAAAAGGGT
>JANHGL010021669.1:17090-63136 GCA_024611195.1 Ceyx melanurus
AGCTAGATATGAATGTTGTCACTGTGAGATCTGGGTATAAGGTGGTGGTTGGGGTGGGGGGGGGGGGGGGGGGGGGGGGGGGGGGGGGGGGGGGGGGGGGGGGGGCTAAAAAGTTGTTTCCAGTAGGCCAAAAGAATGTGGATACTGTCTCTTCAAGGTGCAATTTCTTACTTCAACACACTGTTCATCTATGAGAAACAGGGATAAAAGTGTTCAATTTGGGACCTAAGGAGTTTCTGTGGAAATTCTGGGATTTCTTCCAAACACACATACATGTTGAAATTAACTTGTGATTCCTACTTTGGAGACTGAGCCTCCCTGTGCGTGGGAGTGTGTGCGTGTGTGTGTGTGTGTGTTTGTGAGGTGTGTGTTGATGTCTCTTTTGGATCTCTTGACACTTTTCTGGTGCATTTTTTTGTACTCCTTTGGAATGTGCATCCCTGGACCTCCCCTGGTGTAGCGACGGCATTCTAAAGGCCCCCAGCAGCCTGAGGCAGAGCCCAAACTCCTCAGTTCCCACCCTGCTCCCTCCATTTGCTGTGCAGCACCCAGAGCTTTAGGAGCACTGTCACCTAGAACAGAGGAGCTTGCTTGGCTGTGGACACTGCACTGGGAATTTCCCTCCTGGAAGCTGTTTTCTCTGCTCATTCAATGCAGTGGTTGAGCTGGTCCTAGCAAAGCTCCTAGTAAAAGAGCTGGTCCTGGCAGCTCCTGGGCATCAAGGTGTGATGAAAGCCTTGATCACTTGATTCTGTAGAACCAAATTAAAGACTCTTGAGTGTTTTCATTTCTTTTCCTGGCCTTCTCCATGGTGGGAGAGGATGCCTTCACACATGGCCTTAGAATGCCGTACTGGAGTCCGAATGCAGCAGCAGTCAGATGAAACTGAGATGATATTGCAGCTTATCTAAAGAATGAAAACTGTATCACACTAAATGTTTACAAGTCCAAGTAGACAGAGAACCCCTGTACAATATGTAATTTATGCAAGGGATTGCATCTTTCTTTTGTAATGAATGCACTAAGCAACCCTGTATATATTTTACAATGTCTTTACAGAGAAAAGGAGAAAAACAAAAAAGAAAAGAACAGAATCATTTACTGTAGTGTTGTAAAATAATGCACTTTTCTAATTTTTTCATTAAAAATCCTATGGCACGTTTTCCAATGTATATTTGTTTCTTTTCTATTGAATGTGGAAATGTTAAACTTCCTGTAAAATTGCACTACAGAAGTAAAATCCACTGATGGAACTTATTTTGTTAAAGAGAAGTCCCTTGACAACCAAGAGATGTTGATGGTTGATGTGTGTGTGTGTGTGCATATATGTGCATCTGTGCAGATGGAATGATGGATGTATTTGCACACACACACACACACACACTGATATGTGTATATATATCAAATGCTAGAGGTTGGGATTTATATATGATTGTATGAATATAATATCTATAGATTGATAGCTATATAGATATGTATATATATTCCTACATACACACACAATGTACAAACCCAGAAAGGATTACTCATTCAATTGAAGGGGGGTGGGGGGGGTGGGAGGGAGGAGAAAGATGTCATATACAGAAGATATTTTGCATTGCAATAAAAGCTTTTTTTGACAAAAGTATGTGCAGAGTGAAGTATGAGCCTTCATCAAATTCCCAGAGGATGACAGTGCTTGAGGGAGGCAGCAGGATCAGTGCCTGGTGGCCTGGAGCTGCTGTTGAGACTGTGCCCACGGCTCCTTTGGCACAGAGCACTGGGCAGCTTGCACTGGTGTTGCCATCCAGGTAAGTCCCAGGTGAAGTCAGTCACTTTGTGGTGTCATCTCCACACACTGCTGCTCATGGAAGGAATCTGAAAGTCCCCAGAGCTAATATTTCATCTGTCAGAAATATCTTACCCATAGGAAGAATCCCCTTCTATTTTATTTTTCCCTTTATTTTTTTCCCCCTGATGATGCTGTGGCCAAGAGCTGATCCCAGCTGCACAGTGACAGAGAATATGGTCATTTTAATGCTTTTATATATATATATATATTTCCTTCTAGCAGCTTTGATGAAAGAATAGATCTATATGACCATGAGAATAGTGAAACCACTCAAATAAAAAACTGATTGGTGCAAATTTGCCATGCCATGTGCTGCTAAACCAGAGACCAGCAGCCTTGTGCACTCCCAGAGGAAGAAACTGTTGCCTTAGTGCAGAAGGGACTTGGTAGAAATCACTGTTGTGTGTTGCAAGGAGAGATCTAAACTTGTGTTTAGTCCCTGCATTCTAACAACAACCCAAAGAGCTGGGAGAACATTTTCTGGTGGTGAAGACATGAGTTCTTATGGCACAGAAAAGAGATAAACAGCTTTAACAACAGAGATAAAGACACTTGAGCAATCCCACCTGTGTTTTCTGTGCTGCACAAGATAAAATGTCAGTCAGCAATTAAGATCAACAACTTCTTTCTTTTTGGAGTGGTGGTTGCCAGCATTTTCTGTCTCAATTTATCCAGCAGGCACAGACAAGCCAACGTGCTGCTGAACCCCATCCACCCTTTCTGCACAAAGCCCTTTCAGAGTAATTAATTAATCAATCAATCCTACAGACTAAAAGCCCACATCCTAAAGGGCTCCAACTAGTGCAGCAGGATGCCCAGGAGAATTTGAAGACTTTGTGGGCTGAACTTTTCTAAATAACCACAGGACTGTTAAGACTTCAGGGGATGGGGCAAAAAAAAAGATGCTGCAAATGACTTTCAATCCTTCTTCTCTCAGCATATAAATAACTTTATAAATCAGAATCAAAGTCACAGATGCCTGATTGTTCAGAGCCTGGCTGCTGCCAGGTGCCTGGCTCCTGTCTCAGAGGATGAGAGGAATGAAGCATCCTGCAGCAAAATGCAAGAGGCTGCTCAGTGCACATCAACTGCTTGGTTGACAGCAAAGCAAATATCCCAGTGGCTGAAAATGGGTTTGTGTCTGAAATCTTGCTGTGACCAAAGCTCTGAGTCTCTCTCACCTGAGGCAATGGCTTCAGCTTGCCCGTTGTAAAAACAGAGGCTTTGGAGGAGACAAATGAGGGGATTTTGCTGGAAATGAACAAAATAACAAGCAGGACAGAAAAGGTAAATTGAGCTCTTCCCTGTTGTGCTTTCTCACTCTCCCAGGACAAAGCAAAACCCAATTAAGCAGAAACCTAAACATTTCTCACTGAGAGAAGGAAATATTTTTATTTCCTCTATAAAAAAGAAAATAAATAAATGCATGTTAGGGTAAACCAAGCAAGCAACCAAGCAAATCTTGTTTCTAGGATCTTCAGAGCCAGGTAAAAAGCTGTTGCTTGACTCAAAGGCAGAAAACAGAAGCTTTGGCAGATTTGTAATCAGTGTTTCAGCCACTGAAGGAGGTTGCAAAGCCTGGTGGCTGCTTAGATTCAGACTCTCCTTGGCTCCAGGATTTTACTGCTGGGAAATTCTGACTGTTGAAGCAAAGGAAGAAAATGTTCCTATAGATGAAGTCAGTCAGTGTACTGTGCCACTTGCACAGTGGCTATTAATGGAAACTCTTGGCTTTAACACTTGATGCAGATTGAGAGCTGCACTTTCTTAGCACTGTGGTTATTTGCTGGAGGTCTGGCTGGGGTGGGAGTGTGTCACTTGGTTTCTGACAGGGTGGAAATGCTGGAAGTAGAAAGTACTGATCTATACCACCTCAGGCTATATGGACTCTGGCTGGAGGTTAATCTTTCCCTTTTACCTCCTAGTCAAGGTTGAGAGGAAGAAAAAAACCCCTTCGATAGCCACCCTGCTTCTGCATACCTTAAACACTAATGGGCATGGCACAAAAAAACTGCATTTTCACACTGGAAATTCAGGTGATATGAATGAACTTGGATTTCCAAAGGGAACAACCCACAGCTAGACATTACACTTAGGTCTGAGTGAAAGGAGAACATCCTGGTCACTGGGAGTTGATCTCTGAGCAGTCACAGACCTGACTTGGAGAGGAGCTGTGGAAAAGGAGACACTGGCTGGTGCAAACAAGAGGGGAAAAGCCACTTTGCAATGTGACCTTGTTCTTAAACAGATTTATCTCTAACAGAGTAGTGCCTCTTGCTGATGCTCTCATTCATGGGGAGCTTTTCTCTCATGATTTCTACTTCATCAAAACCTAAGGAATTCTGTATAAAGGGGGGTGCTAAGACATTCAATCACCCTCCTCTAGGTGCAAGATGGTATGAGGCAAACTGTTGGGTGTCAGTGTAAAAGCCAACATCACTAAAACAGGACTCTGCAGAATGCTGATGTGGTGAAAAAGAAAGGAGGGTGTAGAGCAGGAGTGAATAGAATCTGAATTATTTAGCTAGTCAGATTTAATAAGAGAGTTTACCTCCATTTTTCATCACTGCCCTAAGCACTACCTGTATGGTCTGCCTGCCTGGGCTACTTGCACTGAACAGAGAAATCTCATCAGTGTTCACATCCCCAGCAGCTTGGTTCTGCTCCCCTCATGCTCATGAGACACTTCTCTTCCTGAAGCTAATGCAATCTGGGCTTTGTTGGCTTTTTTTCCCTTCCCAAATTATCTGCAGCAAATACTTTTCCACTCGTATTGTAAATTTGCCTGCTCAAAAGATGTGGTCACCAAAGAAGAGTCCTCCTGCAACTATAAAACATGTAGCAAGTGGCTGTGGATGCTAATAGCTTCTGGCTCATTAGTGGCAGAGCAAGTGGCTGTGGGAGGTAATTGCTGCAAGGGTAATAATGTAGGAAACATCCAAACCATCCATCTCAGTGTGAGAGTGAATCCCCAGGTGCTAAATCACTGAAATGAATCACCCAGGGCTGTTACAGGCAATGATTAGTGTCTGCTCTCCCCAGGGAGAGGGAGATCTGGAGCACAAATCACACCCTGCTTGGTGTCCTGCACACAGTCTCCAACCCCTTGCAACAGCTTGAGGGCCAAAGACAACTCTGTGGCCTTGCCAGCATTCCCCAGCTCACACCAGTCGACCCAGTCTGGCAGATCCACTGCAAGAAGAGCAGGAGGTGACCAGTAAAAGGGAGTTCACTGGGTAAGTGGAATCAAAAGGCAATCTGTGGCAACTGAAGCTGGATAATTGCAAGATTATTTTGGCCCACCTTTGATCATCTAAACCCATGTGTCTGTAGAAAACTGGTATACTCCTATATCCAGTCAAAGGTCTTTACTGGTCAGGATCAGAAACACTCCATTTCAACTGCTAAAAGTGCTCAGCAAGTTTGGGATGCTCAGAGAGCCCATCTGAGGAACCAGCAGAGTTAAGGGGGGGGGTGGAGAGAGAAGTGCTGAGCTCTCCCTGGTGACCAGTGATGGGAGAAGAAGAGATGGAATGAAGCTGTGGCAGTGTAAGTTCAGATTGGGCATTAGAAAAGGTTCTTTCCTGAGGGTGGCCATCACTGGAACAGGCTCCCCAGGGAAGCATCAGAGTTCTCTCAGCTGATGCTCTGCTCATATGCTTATTTTTAGGTAGGTCAGTGAGAAGTGGAGAGTTGGACTTGATGATCCCTTTGGGTCCCATCCAACTTGAAATATTCTACAATTGTCATTCTAAGGTTGTTTCAAACACATGGCTCTTCAGAGCAGGCCTGGGTAGATGGGGAAAAATGCCTCCTGTTCTTACTTTGGTATTATACTGATGATTACATGTTATTTTGTGCTTAATGCCAAGCAAAAATGGGGCCATTCAGCTTGGCATTGTACACAGACAACAGTGAAGAAAATTGCTCCCTCAGAGTGCTTATAATCTAATATGCATCACTCTCCTCAGAGTGTTACCAGGAATTAATGGGGGGGTGGGGGGGGGGTGGAAAACCCAACATATTCTGCTGCTCCAGTCCATCAAGTAGTAATGAGGAGGTAACTCTGCTGCTGTGTCAGAGAACAGCACCTTAGGGATGTGTGTGCTGAAGATTGTCACTCAAGAGCTACTCCAAGAAGTAAAAGCACATGTAAGGAAGGTACCAGAGGGATGAGAAGATTGGAGAGCAACTGCCTAGAGCAGGTGAAGTGTCAGCACCTGTATTGTGTCCACAGCCAGGTGTTGGCAGCATGGGGAGGAGAAGGTGAGGCTGCCCTGGGCTGGATGTAGATGGTTCCAGCTGGAGCAGCTTGACCCTGCAGGGGCAGAGCCCAGGGAAGGGCTGGAGCTGGGAGACAATGGGTGAGGAGGGAGGAGAGGCCAAGAGGGGCTGGGAGAGACTCACCCAACCCTCATCCCCTGGGACCCTTGGGGGAGAGGGGCTGGGGGTGAAGGTGGAACTGGAAAGGATGGGTGGGGAAGTTGTTTTATTCTTGTTGCCTTTGTTTCTTACTATCGGAATCTAACTGGCAAGAAATGAAAATCATTTGTGCTGGTTTTAGTCAGTTCTGCCTGGGACAGTAACTGGTAAGTGATATCTCTGTCTTGAGATCAAATCATGAACTTTCACATCCTATTTTCTCCCCATGTCTGTTAAGGAAGGGTGAGAGAGCAGCTGGGGGGAGTTTGTCTCTTTGCAAAGCACAGCCCACCCCAGTGCTGTAAACAGCTTGGTCTGAACTCAGCATTGGCCCAGCTTGGACCAGAAGGTTGGGCTGGAGACTTCCCAGGCTCCCAGCCTGAGCAAGACTGTGCCTCTGTGTTTTAATCAGTGTAACACTAAAGGAGAAACCTGAAATCAAGACTTGTCCTAAGGGCTAAGGAAAGGTGAAGCCAGAGTGGCATCCCTGTAGGTGCCCAGGAAGAGGTGGTGGGTGCTGGGTCATCCCCTCTGCTGCCAGAGGAGGAGGGGACCCTGCACATAAGGACAGTTGCAAGTCGGCCTCTCCTTGCCACTCCTGACTCTGGGGGGATTCATAAAGAGAGTTCAGCTCTGACTGCTTGCTTGGGAAGGGGTTAGGGGAACCAGGGACAAAGAAAGAAACATGCTCATCACTGTGCCACATCTTGCCTGTTGCCTGAGAAGATTGCAGAGGCTCAGGGGACTCTCTTGAAGTCAGGGGAAATTTCCCTGTGTACCAGAACACTGATGCTAGTGCACAGAGCAGGAAATACTCCCACCTCAGAGAGCCAGGTCGTTGAAAGGCAAGTGTGTGGAGCATAAAATCAGCATTCAAAATGATCCCAGCAGCTTTCCTCAGCAGAAATCTCAATGGGACAGATCAAGGGTGTGAAAAGAAATGAGCTTCCTTCTAGCCTAAGTTGGAATTAGGTCTCTGCTGTGAAGAAGACTGAGATCCTGTCCAGGACTCAGCCTGAAATGGGGAGGAATGGTGCTGTGCACAGACCCTTTGCCTCCCCCAGCTAGCTGACTGAGGTGCTGTAAGTACTGGTCTCCACCAGCTCTATCACAGACCATGCTCTGCTGCCCTTTGGTAGAAAGCAATCTGAATAAATCACAACCCCATCAGCTGGGAGACTCATTTTGCTGCCTCTCCAAATAGAGGACTCCACCATCCAGTTCAGTGGTGCTTGACTCAATTGATTCACAGAGAAAGTGACCACGGGGGGGGGTGGAGTAAAAATGATGCTGGTGTGTTTGTGAAGACTCTCCTATGCACCCCTATCATCTGTTTAAAAATATCCCCTTCTCAAAATCCATCTGGGAGGCTGTGTGATTTATCCAGCAGCTGATTTCATGGCTCTGCTTGTCTCCAGCACATGTTGCCTTCCACTCTGCTCTTTATCTGTGCCATCCATGGTGAAAGGAGAAAGTTATTTCTCATCCACTTAACTTCTGGACAGGAATCTTCATGAACTCTCAGAATCACAGCATGGTGGGGGTTGGAAGATCATGGAGATCATGGAGTCCAACTCTCCTACCAAAGGAGCTTCACCCAGAGCAGGTTGCAAAGGAACAGATCCAGGTGGGTTTGGAAAGTCTCCAGAGCAGGAGACCCCACAACCTCCCTGGGCAGCCCCTGCCAGGCTCTGGCACCTTCCCAGTGAAGAAGTTTTTCCTCATGTTCCAGTTTGTGCCCATTACCCCTTGTCCTACCCCTGGGCAGCACTGAAGCAGGACTGCACCACTCTAAGGATGCTTCTGAGGGGCTAGGCTGTGGCAGTGATTTAGAGCTCCAAAAGAAAGCAAAGAAACATTTGCATTCCATTTCCAATCAGCAGATGGTACAGGGCTTGTTTCATACCACAGTAAATTTGGAAGTCCCTACTGAAAAATAAGAAAAGAGAGAGTATTTGCTTTTAGTTCAAACTTTCTCTGTTTCCATGGCAATATCCCAGTGAGGTACCAAGAGTAGATACTGGGATATGAGGTATGAAATAGTTCTCTTTTTTTGCTCTGCACCATGAAAAGCAATGCTGAGATTCACATGTTAAGAAAAGCAAGTTGGGAAATGATGCAGGAACACTGAGGAAGGAAAATTCCTACACTGGGAATCCATGGAAAGATTTGTCCCTTTGCATTAGCCCAGTGCAACTCCATTGATTTTCAGGATTGCTGAAGAGGCACTAAAAAGATGGGAGCATCCCCACATTACAGGGGTGGTTTAAAACAACAAACAGCTGAGTTCTGAAGTGTCTTGTTCTCAAGGGAAGGTTAGTAAATGTTTGTGACACGTGGGAAGCTGAGACAGAGCTTTTGTGTTTGCAAAAGCAATGATGTGTGAGTGGAGTGCTGAGCAGAGTGTGAGGCAGAGACCCCTCTGCCATCTCACAAAATCAATACTAATAATATTACCACCCAGGGAGGCTGAAATAAAGTGTATGCAGCAGGTCTGTGATATTTAAATGTGGTCTTTTCAGTGAGCAGTGGAGGGTAACAAGATATGACAGGGAGAACAGTTCTCAGGTCCAGAACTAATAAGGAACTTACACCCCTGAAGTTACTTTCTGTGGTATCTAATTTTCACTCCTCTGGCTCTGAGAGTAGAACTGAGATATCTTGCTGGAGATTTCTGGTTTTCCTCTTCATATACAAAATTGGGAGGTATATTTGAGAGGGTTGTGTTGTCTTTCAGGAGGACCTCAACATGGAGTTCAGCAAAGGTAAATGGCAGATCCCCAGGCAACAAGCTGCACATGAGAAACTAGAGAAAATGTGGTTGTCAATTTAAATGGCTCTGTGGAATCTGAGGTTGAATAACAAGGATTCACTCTGGAATTTGACTATAGCCAAGATCACTCTCTTTGACAGTGACTTAATAATTTATTACCTGACCACAGGAATATTCATTAAATACCTTTATTGACCAACTGGGCAAACAGAAATCACACCAGGCTGCATCCAGAAGACATTACTCTTCCAAATGGCAGCAGGGCATGGTGTGGGGATCAGATGCTGCAAAAACTCTTCTTGATTGAGTAGGAAATCTTTGGGCCTGAAGAAACTGCCAGCTGAACTGATAAAAGAGAGAAGGGCTCAGTGCACGAGATGCCTTTTGTGAGGCAGCCAGATGGTGAATGGGTTGTGTGAGTCCTTGAATAAGAAGACTGAGAAGCATCTTTCAGCTTATTAACTGAATCACAGAGTGTGAAAGAAACTTTGAAACCTGCTAGACTAGAAAGCAGCATATTTATAGAAACATCTCTGTGAACTGTATTATCCCTACACTTGTGTACTCTGACTGGTACTACTACTGTTTGTTTTCACCTCAGCTTGAAATCAAGTGATGTGGAGATAATGGGCTAACAGCAACTCTTTCCATCCTTTTGGCTTGGCACTCCTTGAAGTGAAGCTCCTGAGACACCCCAACAGTGCTCAACTCCCAGGAAAGCCCAGGAGAATGGGAATGTATGAGAGGGATGTCCCAGATCCCAGAGTCCATTCCCTTCCTGGGAGATCTGTCAGCCAGGGTGGGGGGCAGCTCAGTGCCAGTGCAGCTGTGGGGGGTCCTTCCCACGTGGAGAGCCTGTCAGGGAGATGCTTGGTGGACAGCCTTGCTGTGCTCTTCCAGGATGGAAGGAGAAGGAAGAAGGCAGAGGAGCCTCTTTGTGCAGTCCCTGGCACAGCAGAGGCTGGTTCCACAAACACAAAGCTGAGCTGGAAATCCAGCTGCTGTTTCCTAGAGAGTAATGTCTAGACCAGTTCCCAGACAGGAACACAAAGACAGGCACACAAATCCACACTCCATGGCAGACACAGGAGGGTGCAGTGTAGGACAGTGACAGGAGGAAGGCCAGGAGAAGCTGTGTGGGATTGGCATCAAACAGGGAGCTGGGGGCACCTTGTGAGGGAAGGAGAGGCACCATTTATCACTGTGAACTCTTTATCTCAAGCCTATTTTTAGTGTGTGGTATCAATCAGCACTTATCTGTGCCCTGTGGCAAAATGGTTCCTGCTCTTCTCCCCACTCCCACAGCTGCTTCCAAGGTCACTGGTATCCCCACTGGGTTGCTGCTGAGTGGAGGGTAACCAGTGTCTCACATATAACTGCTGGGATGTTTTAAATCATGTCCATCTTGTGGTATGGGTGGGATTTGGGGGGTGGGGATCACAATGGTCAGCTCAGCAGTGGGTTTTAGAGCCTTGGTGTGACAAGGACTTGCTTGGCATGGTGGGGCAGTACATTACAGTCCCCAGTGTGCTGCAGGTTTGAGTATGTAATGGATATGTAAAGGATAATTGAAGCAGGAATGTGAATGGTGAACATCTTCCAGAGTGTAACCAACTGATGGCCTCACTTCTGCAGATCACAGATCACCAGCTGGCTCCAGGTCTCTTGGGGAGGAGGAAAAAAGCCACTTACATACACAAACATAGATTCTACCTGAAGATTTTCTGAGGTGTGTGAGTTTCTGGCAGTGTGAATTGAATGAAAAGCATGATTTCTGAAAATAATAACTTCAGGAGTTCAATAGAAATCCAGGGAGGCAATGAAATCTCCCTGCAGGTGCAGATAACCTTCCAGGGCTTACACCTGGGACAGGGAAGGTAAAGCATAACTCACAGACAATGGAGAAAAGATGAAAAAAAAAAAAAAGGAAGAAAAAAAAAAAAAGTCTGAAAAGCTTTCATCAAAGAAAATTGAATTTAAGGGATGAATTTGCCCCATAAATCTAGGAGTAAAAATAGCCAAGGCTGGCTGATAGTGGTCTGAAAAATGAGTTCAGTTAGAATGGTCACAGCAGTGATGGATAGGGGAGCTGCTTCTTATCAGGTCAGGCCAGTAATGGAAAGGCAATGGGATAATCATCAAATAATTCTTTTTACTACCTATCAGTTACACATAAGTGGTTGCCTTACAGAACCAGTTAACTGGTGACAGTAAATCTGAGCAGAGCCTGTGTGCTCCAAATGAGGATCTCCTTGTGCTCCTCCCTCTCTCATTTGAGTGCACTTTGGTTTTCCACCTCTGGTGCTGCCTGGGTGAGCTCTGGCTAAATGCTCTTGCCATCTGATAGTGTTGTGGCACCTGTGGGAAAGGTGCTGGACATGCCATCCTACTTTCAAGCAGATGTGCATCACCAGCAAGCCCCTCTCCTCAGACTTAGCTGGTTTCACCAGTGTGACCAGGCTGAGGAGCTTTAAGAGGTTTATTTTTTCAGCTAGGAGTAAAGCTGAAGTCATGACCAAGGCTCCTAAGAGTAACACTCTTGTTACTATTGTTATTGCTGCTACTACAGGTGACACAGGACAGCTCACAGTGCTGAGGATAAAAACAACAAGAATTCTTAATAATAAAGACATTTCCCCTCATTCTTTCTGAGCACTAAATTTTCCTGGCAGGAATAAACAGAATAGCACTGACTCCCCAGCACCAACTCACCTTGGACAGCTGCAGTTGGTCCATGCAGGGTTTCCTGGGGTGTCATCTTGGAGTTAGTGTTCTTTGTTGCAGAGGTGCCTTTAAAATGAAGAGAGAGGAGGGTGTCTGTGAGAAGATGAGCAGGTGGGAGAGGCTGTGCTGGGGCTGTAAGCAATTCCAAACACACAGGGAGAAAGCTGTGACTGTGGCCACATGGATGGGCAATGCCTCTGAAGATCACTGACAGTTTTCAGAGCAGAAGTGATGCCTGTATAGACAGATAACCTGGCTGCTCCCTGGCTTTCCAAGTTGCACAGACATTCCTGTTGTGTAAAACACTGCCCCTGGGCCATCTGTTGAGCTGAGCCATGGAGTATATGTAGAATAGCCAGGGCAGGATCTCCTGTGGCCATTGTTTTCAGTTTAATCAGTTTCATAATCCCAGAACTGGACAGAAAGGGTGGCTACTGGTATGGAACTGGTCTTTAGAAAATAGTCTTTTAGCCTAATGGTGATGACAGGGTTCAATCCAAGCAAAGGGAAACTTGCAGCCATGCTCTGTGCTCTACTCTCTGCAGCTGCAGAGTAGAAAACATTGACCTTTTTTACTGAACAGGGGCTGTCTTTGACTTTCCTGCTTAATAACTTGTTCACTGAAGTCCTAATTTATTTGGGGTTTGCATCCTGCTGTATTGTTGATACAATAATTGTTGGTGAAAGGGATATGTTTCCTTCTTTGTGAGTCTCCTCCTTTGAACAACAACAAAAAAAACTCTGCTGAAAGAAAAATGCCACTTGATTAGTAGTCATCTTGTCTTTGTAGTTTCCCTCAGGAAATCCTCATCTTCAGAGCTTCAGCTCTTCACAAAGCTTTACAATGTTCCTTCCAAAGCACCACACTATTCAGTGGGGCTTGAGCCAGCTCCTGAGTTTAATTAGTGATGTGACTTAAAGGCAAACATGGTTGCAGTTTCCTCCGTGCCATGTCACCCTGCACAGCTGTCAAATGGGCTAGGGGAGTATTCCAAGAAGTGGTTGTCCTATTATTCTGAAAGCCAAAGCCTTTTGTTCCCTTCAGTGGCAGCTTGACTTAATAATTAATACTTAGCACTATGCAAACATGAGTTAATGAATCCTGATGCTACCCCAAGGCTAAGGATTAGTGCTTCCCTTACATGAAGGAGGAGGCTGGGCCACAGCAAACCCTATCCTGTTTTCTCCAGAAGATATTAGACAATTATTCCTGAGGGATCATGACTCTCATGGCAGCTCCTCCTTGACCTCTCTGAAAGGTTGATATCACAGACTGAGCTATATGGTGTTTAGCCAGGCTTGGCACTCTCTCATAAATCAAGAGAAAAGTGGATCCTTGAAAAGTTCAATAGATAAATGCAAACTAGAATATAGAACTCAGGAGTAAACTAGAATATAGAACTCAGGAGTAAACTAGAATATAGAACTCAGGTTAAGGAGAAACAATCCAGGTTCAAACAACACAAACTTGATCAGATAGCATCTCTTGAACACCAATATGTTCCTCTGCCCCTTCCCACACTCCACCAGCCCATTCACCAGTGTTTCTGTACCATAAGAATTTCAAAGTGCCATACCCAGAATTCAGACCCACTGTAAAATCTGTTCTCAGACACCTGCACCATGGTGTTATGTTGGGCTTAGCTCTATGAATGGCTCATCAGCTGAAGTTGGTGGACAAATTCTGGGGTTTTTTGAGCATGTCTGAAGGAAACTCATGTTCCCAAGGTGCATAGGTTAGTTGAGGCCTGAGTGGTAGTCAATATGTTGATGATGCCTAAGCAATGGCTTCAAGTGCCTGCATGGACAGGAGAAAAACTGGATCACTCAAAGTTCTGTTAGAGTCAATAACTGGGTCCAGAACTAATATCTTCCTCTGCCTGCACACCTAGCTGGACACAAAACTGAATCATGGTGTGAGTGGTTCATTTCATCTTTTTTATTCCCCATGTCATCACAGGCTAAATCACCATAGCCAAAACTCTCTTTTCATCAGCCTGTGGATGATTTTAACCTCTTGCAGGTCAATGCAAAGCTTGGCAGGGAAGGGACTCCAGGGGAAGGGGAGGCCTCTTCTTCAAAGCAGCTTAATCCTGCTAGGGAATTGCTTCTGAGCCCAGTGCTGAATGTCATCCTGCCCACCTCAGCACTCTGGCAAGGAGGAACTTGATGGCTTAAACCTCTCTCTGTGACTTGGGTTTCTCCCAGATGATTTCAGTGATGATGCAGCAACAGCTCATCTCTGAGTCACTCCATGAGTCTCTGAGAGGAGCAGGGGCAGGAGGGAGACCTGTGCTCCCTTCATTGAAATTCCAGTTTCCCTGTGAAGCTGGCAAAGCAGGCGTGTCTGCACCAGAGAAACCTTCACACTGGCTTCCTCTGGGAAGCTGCTGGTGGCATCCAGCACCCCTCTGAGTCAGAGCTGGCAGCTCCTTTGTTTATTTCACTGGACACAGGCAAATGCATCATGTGGGAAAATGGGAAATGAAAATATGTCCAAAGGATGGTCACTGGTACAGAGGTGAATGTTGTAGCTCTTCACACAACACAAGGGAAAATCAGGCTCAACAACACAAGCATTAATAACCTATCTGCCAAAGCACAAGTTACCAGAAACAGCTGCATGTTGGAAAGGCTCCCCCAGCTCTCCATGGCAATTGCCTTGGGATGTCTAATAAATCACCTTTGTCTGCAGCTGAATTTAAAGAGGCCTCTTTTGTCAGTGCACGTGTTACTACCATGTTCCCCACACTCTGGTTCCTCACCTGCAAAGCTGCCACACAGCACAGCCTCCTGGAATCCTTATCTTGGTGTCTGACACAGTTTTGCCCTGAACATGTTGTGCCTTTGCAAATTATAATCCGATTTGAAAGTGATACTTATCTAAAGTGGGCTAAATGCTTTACAGTTCATAATCCTGGGCTTCAGTCAGACACACAATATCTGCCTGGCCAGGATGCAGTGTTATAATCTGTCAAGGGCCCTTATTTGGGAGAAGGGAATGAATTCTTTGTGTGTAGCACAGACATCATCCCCTAGCTTTCAAATCATTACACCACTGACTGCTCCATTTCTCAAGTGACTTCTACAGCTTCGTTTCTCTACCTGATCCCAGAAGTTTTCTTTCCCTGGTTCACAGAGCATCACAGAAGCAGCCTTCGTCATCAAACCATCAGTGACATCGATGGCTCAGAGTTCAAAGCCTTATCCAGCTCAAGTTTCTCTGCAAACTTCAGCAAAGGTTTTTTTTTAAAGAGAAATAATATTGTCACACTCATGAAAACAAGACTTTCTTTACTATAGGGTTTCTTTTTCTCAGCATTTTCTGCAAAATGCTGCTCTCATCCATTAGTGGGAGTCGTGCAGACCTCCACACATGATGTTAGTGCAGTGGACAGGCATTTGGAAGATGACATCAGTGTGCTGGTGTCCTGATGCTCTGCACCAGCACTTGATGTCACCAGCTGGATGATGTAATCCCTGGGAGGGAAAAATGTTGCTGGTGGGTTGTAAGTGGTCCTCGCTGGTGCACAACCTCCTGTGGTAACAACAGTGACCTGGGGAAGGCTCTGGAAGGGTAGCAGATAAACTGTAGCCTCCACTCACCCAGGTGAGCAGCTTCAGTGGATGTAAATCCACACCGGGGAGGAAAACTGCGGCTACAGGGAGCGGCAAGGAGCTCTTTTTGGTGGCTTTTTGATGCCAAGAAGGCATCGAACCGGCTCTGAGGGGCTGGCGGGCGGGCGCTGAGGCGCCGAGGGCAGAGACAAGAGATCCCAGCACGGGATTTAAACGCGCTGCAAACAGCTCAGGGGTTACTCACCGAGGAGAGCAGCTCTAGCGTAGTAGATTTCGCACTGGAGAGAGAGATCTCGGCTAAAGAGACCCGTACGAAGCTCCTTGTGGCGGCTGCTCGAAGGCACGAAGGCGGCTGCCGGCTCTGAGGGGCCGAGGGCGGAGCCGAGAGGTCTCAGCACCAGATTTAAACGCGCTGTAAACGCACCAGGGATCGCTCGCCGAGGAAAGCAGCTCCAGCGGAGTTAAATCCCCCCTGGGGAGGGAAATCGCAGTTAAAGGGACCGGCAAGGAGCTCTTTGTGGCGGCTTTTTGAAGCCACGAAGGTGGAGAACTGCTGAGGGGGTGGCTGAGGGGGCTCTGAGGCGCCGTGGGTGGAGGGCTGAGCCAAGAGACCCCAGCACCTGATTTAAACGCGCTGTAAACACCCCAGGGGTTACCCACCGAGGAGAGCAGCTCCAGTGGAGGTAAATCCGCCCTGGGGAGGGAAATCGCAGTTAAAGGGACCGGCAAGGAGCTCTTTGTGGCGGCTTTTTGAAGCCACGAAGGCGGCGAGCTGCTGAGGGGGGCCTCTGAGGCGCGGAGGACGGAGCCAAGACGCCTCAGCACCTGATTTAAACGCGCTGTGAACACCCCAGCGATTACTTCCGAGCAAACCAGCTCCAGCGTAGTAGATTTCGCACTGGAGAGAGAAATCGCAGCTAAAGAGACCCGTACGAAGGTCTTTGTGGCGGCTGCTTGAAGGCACGAAGGCGGCTGCCGGCTCTGAGGGGCTGGCGGGCAGAGCCAAGAGCCCCCAGCAGCTGCTATGAAGGAGCTGGGAACACCCCAGTGTTCACACCCCAGTGTTTACACCCTTTTCCTTGCAAACGAGCTGGGTGGGCTCAGGGGGTAGCGTGGGAGGGGTCAGCAGCACCCAAAGGCGATAAGAACCCTGCTTGGGTGTGGTGTGAGCGAATAACTGACTGGTCAGGCTGCTGGTTGAACTGGGAGAGGAGGTGGAAAGATTGAGAAGGATTAGAGGGTGGGAAAGTGAGGTAGAGGGGTAGAGCCACTCTGAGAGGAGGCTCTTGGAGGACACCCCCTCCTCCTGACACCAGGCAAAAGGAGGGCACATAAGGGACAAGAGAGAATGGAGAGAGGAGAGTGAAAGCCTTCTGACTCCCCCTCGCCTTCCCAGTTGATGTACAACAGGCACGGGGCTTTGGAACTTGGCAGCCAGAATGCAGATGGAAACAGGGATCCATCCTGAGGCGCCCATATCTTGTTCACCTCTGTGTCTTCTGCAATTAAGAAGTGGTTGTAAGTGGGTGACCCTCTTCTGAGGGGAATGGAGGGGTCTGTTTGTTGACCAGACCCATCCCACGGGGAGGTCTGCTGCTCACAATTCTGTGAAAGACCTTGATTATTAAACCCTCTGATTATTACCTGTTAGTTATCCAGCAGGCAATGATAAGGCTGTTGAGAGAAGTCTAAAGGCAGTCAAAAAGGACTTCAGGGCACTGGGGTAACTAGTTGACTAGTAACTAGCTCAGGTAGTGTTTTCATGAATCCCTCAAGTGGTAGGGGTAAAACACTGGAAGAGGGTGGGAAACACCCCTGATTAACACATCTCTTAGGAGGAGAGGCTGAGAGAGCTGCATCTCTTCAGCCCTTAGGACATGGGAATGATGTATTCTGCTCGTGAGATGCATTTTATCTGTATTTTCTTTATTTTCCACAGCTGTATGAAGCCCTGTAGGGATGGCTTCCTCACCTCCCACAGACCTCACCTCTGTGTTCTAGTGTTGCTGCCATGCAAGACCCAGGACTTCAAGCTGGCTGCTGAGGAAAGTCTTGTCCAATAACTAGGTGAGAGTGGGATGAAATCTCAGATGTTATGGGGCTTAGTTTTTATGGCAAGCAAATTTGATTCCTCCAAGGACATTTCACAATCACAGAATGGCAGGGGTTGGAAGGGGGCTGTGAAGATCATCTAGCCCACCCCCCCCCACCAGAGCAGGACTGTCCAGAGTAGATCATGCAGGAACAAGTCCAGGAGGCTTTCCAGAGATGGAGATACCACTAACTCTGTGGACAGGCTATTTCAGGCTCTGTCACCCTCACAGTGAAGTATTTCCTCATTTTGAGGTTCAACCTGTTTTATGACAGTCACCCCTAGTCCTGTCACTAGACACCAGGGAAGAGCCTGGCCCTGTGTTCCTGACACCCACCCTTTATCTACAAGCATTGCTAAAATCCCCTCTCAGCCTCCTCCAAGCTAAACAGACCCAGCTCTCTCATCCTTTCCTCATGTGGTGGGTGCTTCACTCCCTTAATCATCAATTAATTGAGGTAATTAATCATTAGCAATCATTGAGGTCTTTCTCCCCACAGCTGCCCTCCAACAGCTCAGCACCCAAACTACTGCTGCATGGGGTTGTTCTTCCCCAGATACAGCTCTGTGAATTTCTCTTGAATTTCACTGGACTTCTCCCCAGCCAGCTCTGCAGCCTGTCCAGGTCACACTGGATGGCAGCACAACCTTCATCTGCTTGACACTGTGCCATTAGGATTCTGAACATAAACTAGCTGGAGGTTAACTCGTGGTATGAAGGCAGAATGAGGTGTCAGTACCAAAAATGCAGCCTAGGCAGCCTCTTGAGGTGGGAGATGTGAAGTCTGGATCTGGAGGGAGAGTTGGAGGTTCAGTTTAAACCATCCAAGGTTTCATGGTGAAACTTAGGACAGCTGTATTATTCATGAGTGGTTCTTGTGCTTCTGGTTTGTTTATGCCACAGATTCTTACAGAAATATTATGAGTTGGAGAGTTATAAAATATTTTATGGTCTGCACATCCCACTATAAATCCAGGTTGCCTTAGTTACCATCTGGCTAACTGCACAGGTGAGGAGAGTGAGATCAAAAGGAAAAAAGGAGAGATGAGTACTAATAAATTTTTTAAATCTTGAAAGATCTTGTGAGTTTTCAATGTTGTGATACAACAGAAAACATTCAGGACCTGCACAAAACAAGAGGACTATGAAAGAAAAGCTTTGTACTGGCAGCTTTCTGATAAGATAGCAAACACACTTATGTTTATTGGGTTTGTTTTTTTTTTTCTCAGTCAATATTCAGATTCATATCTAATTAAAAACTTTAGTGAGGCTCATAGTTAGTCCCTTATTGAACATATTCTGTTTGGGCTGGAAAGCTGTGCCTTCCTGGTAGTAAAATGGGCTTCAGCCTCTGCTTGTGAGAGCAAATGTCATGGCACAACTTAGATGCACATGAGCATAAATAGAGACCCAGGGACAGAAACCATCTTCTGAACACCTTGAAATGGAATGGCTGCTTGAACAAAGCAGGCTGGGAGGATGGCACTAGTGAAGTTTTGTCACAGTTGTGAGTCACAGAGTAGTTGATGTTTTTCTTCAAGCATTCCCAGCTGCCAGAATCACCAGCAAAGACTTGATATTCTCAGCTTTCATTTGAAAAGACAAGGGAGAAGATGAAATCAAATCATTCTAGCACACTGCTGGGAAGGAAAGCTTGCATGAATGGAGGGTCCCCCTGTGGGCAGAGAGGCCAACATTTCAAAGCAGCTGTTATTTTAAGCCAAGCTTGTAATCTTCTGAGAACAGACTCATTTCTTTGTGAGGAGAGAGGTGAGATATTTGACTCTTAATGCTTCCTTCATTCAGCTGCCCTTTGCATCCACAGCAAACCAAACCTGCTTTTTTGGTGAGGCAAAGTGCACCTCAGCTGGGAAAAGTTTGGAAACAGAAATAGAAGTGCCTGTCCCTTTGTCTGTTGTCTCCACACAATCTGGAAGGGTAGTCATGGCTCATTAGGCCCATGGGAAGGTTTTTTAACTGCTACTGAGTAATATCATGTGGATGGAGAGCTGTGTATTGACTCACCTGGGAGCCTGAGCCTCCAGGGAAGCTGGATACAGATGTTGGCAGTCACTCTGAATGGTGCTCTGGGGATCTTGGGTGTTAGGTATCATAGCTCTTGTGTCCTGACTAAAATAGTTTCCCTGAACTAGAGAAGAATGGGTAGAAATCATGACACATTTATTTTGGTTTTAGGCTGAGTTTGTACTGAAATCAGTAGGAAATGTGGCTGTGTGGACAGGCTGTTATCAGGATTCCCTAATCCCTTACAAGTGGTAACCTGCTGGTCAATTTCAATCAGTTCTCAAGTTTCAGATGTCAGATTTCAATTCTCCAGGTGTGTAGGATAAAGAGGCTAGTATAGCTCTGACAGAAAGGTTGTAGGCAATGGTAACCCATTGCTGAGTTTCATATGGTCTGGAATATTCCTTTGGTCAGCTCCTCCAGCTTCTTGTGCCCCCCAAACTACTTGCTGGCAGAAAACACCTTGATGTTGTGTAAGAACAACTCAGTAATAGTTAAAAAATCCCTGTGTTGGCAACACTTTTAATCAAAAAGCCAACCATAGAACCACAGAAAGGTTTGGGCTGCAAGAGACCTTAAAAACCATCTTGTTCCAGCTCCCTTACAGGTGGGTTTTTTAGTGTTAAACACAGATGAGCAATTCCTGTGGGCTTTAAAAATAGTCCAGGCAAAGAACTACCTTTGCACAACTAATGCACTTCTAACCACCACCTCTTGAAATTACCCAGCTTGCTTTCAGGGCTCCTTGTTCCAGCAACTGGAGCTTACTGGAGCTATAAATACAGCCAGGCTGTCATTTCTGATGTGGTGAGGAGCTCAAAACTGGTTAGTGTTAATTTACTCCTTGAGGTGGCTTGGATTTTGACAAAAACACAGTGTTTCCCTGTTGCTCTTTCAGTTTGCTGGCTGAGCATTTCTTTAAATGCTTACTGCCTCTGCTCAGCAATATAAAAGGCAAGATTACTTTTTATTGCCATTCTCTCCCAGCACAAGATTGTGTCTGGGTTGCTTACAGACTTGGCTAAACTTGTCAATCTGAGAACTTAATTTGTAATTTGCCAGGAGCCCTCGGGCTGTATTTCTTGCAGCTGTCTTGTGTCTCCCAGGAGAGGAGATGGATTCACTCTCAGCAGTGTGGGATGGCAAAGGACCAGCCTGCAGCCCCTGTGCAGGTTCTGGGGGGCTTGTGATGCTGTGGTAGGTGGGCTCAGAGCTCCATCCAACCTGGTTTTGGGCACATCCAGTGTTGGGGCAGCTACAACCTCCCTGGGACAACCCGTTCCAGCCTCACAGTGGAAAAACTTCTTTATTTTTAATTTAAATCTACAATCTTCCAGTTGAAAACCACTAACCCTTCTTCTGTCACTACAAACCCTGGTCAGTAGTGTCTCCCCAGCTTTCCTGTAAGTCCCAAGGACCTACATAGGTGGAACAGAATAGATGGAGCAGATATGTAGAACATATTCTGCTGAAACTGCAGCTCATCAGGCACAAGATGAGCAGACAGGACACTGCTGGGAAGTGAGGCATGGAGGTGTTAGAGAATCATCATTAAACCAGGGAAATAATGACTTGAAATCTCTGGCATATTTACTTCCCTGGATGTACTTGAAATGACTCTCAATCTGTTTCTTTCCTTGCAGAAGGAATTTTGCTGGAATTTTCTAAGGATTTCAGAGAAAATGGTTAAACCTTCCACCCTCCAAGCTTACAGATTTGGAAATAACAGTTGGGGTGTGGTGAAAAAACCACTTTGTGCTGATCTGAAAGGAAGATGAGGACAAAGGGAGAAGGCTGAGACAGAAACACAAGGGACAAAGAGGAGAGATCAGTCAAAATGTGTCAGATCAGTGATCACTTGCAGCCCTGCCTTGACGACTCACTTTGCTTGTTTTCCTCCAGAAGGGAGAAAAAAGAGTCTTTTTGGGCTCTGCACAGCCAGCCTCTGCCTCCCTGAAAATGCTGTGAGGGGGAAGGGAAGGCTCAGAGATGAGCTGAAAAGTGAAGGGAAAATTCCACTCATGATTCGTTTGTGTTTGGAACTTGAAATAGAAGGTTCAAACTTCATGTGAAGGGAAGCCTGGGGAGTTTCCCAGGGGGGTTCTGCATACACAGCTCTAGAAGGGTGCCTCATGCAGATGAACCTAAGTAAGGTGGGTGCCTAATCCTCTACAATTTCCTTCTCAAACTCTTGTAGGTCCTACTGAGGTGCTGCCTCATCTTAGCATGCCTCTGTCAACCTTATGTAATCCTGGAGCCACCAAATTCCTCTCTTTGGTGATGAAGCAAGCAGTTAATTGCAGCAGTGCCCTGTGAGGCCAGCAGGTGTTTTTCCAAGCAGCATTTCCCTAGAATAATTTCCTTTCTAGAATCTGTTTTATACTCCCAAGTAATACCAGGAACTCTTCAGGAAAAGCAGAGCACCAGGACGCTGCTGATGTGGAGCTTTCCCCCTATTTGTGCTATACTGGGACCAGTATGGGATGAGCTGGCTCCCAGTTTCCCCATCAGAACTCCAACCTGCTGTTCACTCACCAGTCTCTTGCTGTGATGCCTTCTCATGGTGCCACTTCTTGTCACATCCCTCAAAAGCTGAGCCCTTCACCATCCAGCTCCTCTCTCCTTTTGGTGAGTTAATGCAGAAATGATTTAGATGTTTGGATTTTTTCCCCTAGTTTATTGCTTAAAATAGCAGAATATCTTTTTTCTAGACCTTTAAATAGATATATATCTATATATATTTATATCTCTCCCCATTTTGTGGCCTATTTTTAGATGCTCTGAGTGCCATGAGCTACTGCATGTGAACAGTGCATTGCAAGTTGATATATATATTGCCTTTCCCTTGGTTCTCATCTTCCTCTGCAACTGTAAAGAAGAATGTGGCTTGAAATGAAGTAAATCCAAGTAACTCACTTTATGATTACTTGGCAGAGACAATCAACCTTTCAAAAAAAGTTGTAATTGATTTTATATAAGAAAGTAACTCCCTAGCTAGAGGCCCAAGGAGAGAGAAGTCAGTTCCAGAAGAGTATTGTGTTTGTCTGAAACTCTTTACAGAGCTGCCTGTGTCTGGGGCATTGGAAAATAAGAAAGAAAATAATAGAAGGCAAAGCTGCAAAAAGAATTGAAAAGCTCTCTCCCTGCTCCTCTGGAAAAAGCCAGAGCTTAATTGATGTTTCTTTAGTCTAATGATTCTCAAGCATTAAATTCTAAGTAAAGAGCCTGGTGCCTCTTGTGCTAGTCATGGAATTTCATGTAGGTTTTGTATTTTTACTGCTCCTTTTTCCTATTTACCCCCCACAAATCTTCATTTTCTTTACCCACTTGTGGAGATAAGCTGCAAACTCACTCTACTCTGTCCTGGTTTTGGCTGGGATGGAGTTAATGTTCTTCACAGTGGCTGGTGTAGGGTTGTGTTTTGGTGACACACTGAGCAAGATCAGCTTGGCAGAAGTGCTGTGATGTCTGCTAAAGAGTTTAGGAGAGGCTTGACAGGTGTTGGGAGGGTGAAGGGAATTCTTGCTTGATGCTGGAATGGGACTGGAGTGTCACCAGAAGCTGCTTTGCAAGAAGGTGGGATGAACAGGCAGGTTTTGGGCAGGGAATGGACATTGCCAGGAGAAGATGGATGGCTGGGGTGAGGAGAGGCTGCAAGATACTGGTGTGGAAAAAGGCACTGGACTCATTAAAGGTGGTGGGTTTGGATCTGAAGCAGAGGTGAAAGAAGAGGTGATGAGTCCTATCTAACCTGCACAGAAGCCCCTTCCACCTTCCTCCACCCCCCTAGCCATCACCTTGCAGTGTTTCTCCATCTTTCCCACTCTTACTCTGCAGGGAAATTCTCACTTACTTAATTTCTTAAGGATGGAGGCCACAGCTCCAAATGGGAATTCTCATTAGTTGTTTTCCCAGCATTTTCCAGCCTGGTTCTTGACCTGCCACTTTTGGAAGCTGGCTGCTCAGCACAGGTCAGGTTAGATGTTCCTACAGAGAAGGATTCCACAGCCTCTTCAGCTTTCCATCAAGCAGCCCAGGCATCTTTAGGAAGGCAGGTTTGTTACACCCCAAACTCATCATGCAGCTCTCCAGTAAGTCTATTTTTCTGTGGTTTATTTTTGAAGTGAGGACATAAACTGCACCCAGCACTGCAGTGGTGGTTTCTCCAGTGTTGTGTGTAAAAAGTGGGTAATTCTTCTCTCCTGCTATTTATGTTCCTGTGCTTATACATCTTCTGAGTGGGAAAAAAAAAACCCAAAGCAACAAAGCAGGCATTGATCACACCCCTGTAATCACTCAGCAAAGTTCTTAGTGAGTGTTCTTTGGAAAGAAAGAAATGGAAAACAATTTCTTCCTTTAGTTCCTTCTGCAAAATGCCAAGAACTATTGCTCTGCACATTATCAGCAGTATAAATCTAATCCTGCTTACAAACACTTGTTGAAGAGATAAGAACCAGATAGGAGGGATTTATTTTTCCATGTTGCTCCTCTCAGGGAATTCATAGCTTTTTGTTTTATGACAGCTAAAAAAAAAATACTTTTAATAACCTTGCAACAAGGAATTTGGTGGGTGATTCTGAAAACTAAGGCCAGACAAACAACAACTCTTTCTTCAGGAGCAGAAATGGTGCAACTTGAACACCTCTGGTGCTGCCTGGTGCAATTCCAGTCACTGGGAGCTCAGCCTTTTGCTGGGAGTGTGAAAAGCCAGCCCCATTGACTGCATTCATTGCATTTACACTTCAGTTCTTGTTCTTATTAAGAATATTGTCAGACAGCTCCATCTCTGTGCCTGCTTCATTAGCACCCTTGCCAAAACCCTAGCAGGATTACCAAGTGCTGAGGCAGGCTCACTGTTTGCACAAACACACACAGGCACATGGGCTGTTTAGGTTGAATTATTATTCATGAATTAGCCTTAATTAGACTGTTCATCAGTCTGAGAGATTATGCTCCCCTGTCATGATTAAATTACTTCTTAAAATTCATTACCACAGCTTGTTTTTCATGTGTGTTTTCCCCCCCATGGTTTCAAAATATCCTCTTAATGCTGGAACAGTTGATAAGATCCTGACACTGCCCAGTTAGGTGTTAACTCCCTAATCCTGGCTGCTCTTCCAGGCAGGGTTCCTCACTTTGCACAAGAGCAGAGCAGCTCCTGGACAAGATCTTATCAAGCAAAACTGACTGACCAAGAAATGAAGTGATCAGGATGTGGCCCAGTTTGTATTCCCAGAGATTTCACAGATGTGATTCCACATATGGGCAGACCTTTGCACATCCAGCAGTCTCTTTCAGATGAAGAAGAGTTTGAGTTTGTACTAAGACTCTTAGACCCTGAAGAGGAGAGGGATTAATCTGCTTTCAGCATTTCTATTTCCTAGCATGGGTGCTCTGAGCTTTCATGTGTGGCTTTTATAGATCCTTTAGAGAATAAATCCAGAGGGGCAGCTCTGTCTTTGCCACTTTTTTCACCAGAGAATATCTGCTTGTGATGCCTTTAGCTGAGCAGTCAGCTTTCCCTCTTCTAGATGCTCCCCAACAGGCTGCACTGGTCAAATGGTGTTTTAGTTTGATTTTTATTTTGCTTCTGACATAGGAAGGCAAGAGGCAAGAAAGCTCATGGAAAAAAAAAACACTTGCAAGCAGCCAAGAAGAAGAAAAGACAAAACAAATCCTCCCACTGAGGTAGGGATCTCAGAGCTCATTTATTTCAACTTCCAACTTAGCCTGAGATTTTTCCAATTTGCTGACGTTGAAAAGTACATCAAATCTTGGCTGAGGTACAAGAGCTCAATTTTTTTATTATTATTTCTTTTTATAGCAGAATTTACATCTACAGCTGCACAGGAGACAGATAAAAAAGCAGGCAGATGAATCCTGCCCTTTCCAGGCTGGGGAGTTAGTGAGCAAGGTGCTGGAGTTCAGAGAGGGAGAGTTGAGTTTCAGATGGTGTGGTATTGAAATTTAGGGGTGAATTTTGTAGATGGTTGGACTGGATTGATCCCAGGGGCCTTTTCCACAAGGCTTTTGCTGACCTTAACCTGAGCTCTGTGACTCTCACCTACCTGCCCCACAGACTTGGCTTCAAATCTCCTGTAAGATCCATGAAATGTGGATTTCCTCTAATTATATCATTTTCTTTCAGTTTGATCAGCCACAATCATACTTACATCCCTTTTAGCTTAAAAATAAACTAGCTAATGCTCCATAAACTTGAAATGCTTCATCCTAGCTCAAGATAATCCCACCAGGAAAGCCCCTTTGTCATTGGTGTGACCCTCTGAGCACTGCAATAGCTGAACTGCTGCAACTCTGCTTCATGCCAGCACAGTTTCTTTGCCTGACTGCTCACACTTTCAGGATCAAGGAACCACATCTTTGGACTGGTTGTTTTTCCCTCCAAGCCAAAAAGGATCTGTGATGGCCAGAGTTTCTCCTGAAAAACCTAGAAAATCTGAGGGATGTTTAGATTCCTTGCACAGCTCTTTCCCCCCACAAGGCAGATACATGGGTTAGACAAGGTGTTTGGAGTTGTTCCTTTTCTTCAGCACCAGCAAGTGAAGGAAAGTTGGAATCTAAGGGCCAGAATAGTTGGTAAGATAAGCTTGGGATGGGTCCTTACTGCATCCCTGCTTGGACTTGAGAGCAAAGGGAGCACCAGCTAATTCCATGATTGAAGATATCTAGGACCACTTCAGAGTCTCTAGGGCATCCTGCTTGGAATTGCCCTTTCTGTAGGTGCTGTGGCACAGCTGTGCACCCATGCTGGATGCCACCAGCCAATCTAAAGTTATTTGACACTTCTTTTTGGGCAACTGAATTGAGCCCAAAGCAAATGATGAAAAAGTATGTTTCTTCCACTCTGCTTTTCCCCAAAACACTTCCATCTTTAGCATAAATGAGAAAGAATGGTTTAAGCTGTTCCCAGAATTCAGATAAACAGAGGAGTTTGGTATTGCTGAAATACAGAGATTTATAAGTGTGAATAATGCTCAGTGGAAAGATCTCCCTGACACTGGAGTCTGATGTGAGGAGCCTGACTGGAGCTGTGTGCTCCATGGAAAGGGGATTTGCATCTTTGGCAGAGCAGGGCCAGTAACTGACAATGATTAAGTGCTGAGTGATTTGCTGTAGTCCCCTGAAGGACTGATTGGACAACCTATTTAAAACCAAGGTAAACAGAAAATTGGAGCAAACACTGTGGGAAGGCTCAGGCATTGACACTGGAGTGACTTTGTGATGGCTGTCTGGAGTTCTGCTGGTCTCAATGCTGATTCTTCAGTTGCTTTCTGGACCAGCATGGCTGAGAGCAGCTCAAGACATGCTACCACCAAAAGGAAGGTGAGGAAATGAAGCCACAGTGTTCTTTTCACTGGGGGGGCAGTAGCCAGAAGGCATCAGTGAAGCAGAGAACAAAGCAGAACATCAAGAAGTCCAGGAAATTCTAAGGGAAATGTGTAGGTAAAAAGCTTCCTGCTGAAGCTGCTGGCCCCCTGTGTTCTAGCCTTGCTCTGGCTGCCTGGCCACTGTGGTTTTAGAAACCTCCTGATGCAAAAGAATAAACAAATGACAGAGGTTATTGAAAACATTACAGGCTATAATTTTAATAAATGGTGGCTCCTGTCACAGTGTTATCTAGTATTTATAGTTTTATAGACTGCCAATAGATCCAAGTGTTTTGTCTTTTTGACAAACATTTCGTGCAATCATAAATTAACTCCTTTTTGCAGCAAAACCTGACATCAGCAGTTAAGCTGTCAGTGTGGAGAAGCACTAGGGTTGGCAAATCCTCATCACATCATGAAAACAAAGAGCTTTAAATGCATCCCAGACAGTGAGCTAAGTGCACCCAGCCTCAGTCTGCTATCACAGGGCCACACTGGTCACTGAGCTGACAGCCCAGGGGTTCTCACAAAAAAAACTGGCTTTCAGGAAAGTTTTCCTCCTTAATAACCCTGCACAGGGATGCAGGAGAACAGCTCCTGGGCCTTTGAACTTCAGACCTCTTCAGTGTTTCTTGTTGAGCTTCACATGATGCTAGTTTAGATCTTAAGAGTTAGGTTCAGTCCTAATAAGAACAGACTACAGACTGGTGGGAGGTTAATGAATCCATTTGCTGCTGGGATTTCCACCCTTCCTGCTCAAGCAGGACACTGGGAGCAGATGGATCTGCTGCAGAAGAGGAGGCAGGGCTGCCCTGAGCCCCAGAGAAGCTGAGGAAGAGCTGTTTGTAGCTGTCAGCACTCTCCATTCTCATCAGAGTCTCATGCTTAGAAACCCCAGCAGCTCAGTCTCATGAGCTGTTGTGTTTCAGTGTCCTTGCAGAGGGCTCCTTGAGGGGACATCCCTCCTGCAGAACCCTGGCTGAGGTATGGTGCTGCTCAGGCTTTCCTCAAAAGGGATCATCAGGTGGAAAACACAAGTCAGGAAGATGGCAGGTGACATTCCAGCAGGGGTGGCTCTTTGCAGCAGCTGAGGCAGAAGGTAAGAGCAGGGAAATGCAGCCAGGTTACTGGTGCAGTTGCTGGAGAGCCACAGAGGCTGTTGGAATGGGGGATTTGTGGCACAGGAACATTTTTCACTGAGGCAGAGGTGTCTCTGAGCCTCTCTTGGCTGCACTTTCCTGCTTGGGTGGGGAGAAAAAAGCACTGGTTTCATCTTAAGAAAGAAGATGCTTCTGTTGTGCATCTCAGGAACCAACCAGCACCAGCCACTGTGGTTTCCAGCCTGTCTGGGGACTGGTTGTGGCAGCAGTGGACATTTAATTAAAAATAGCCACTTAGTTTAGGTGGAGTTAAATTCTGAGTTCAAGAAAAGAAGTGGCAGCCTCAGCATTCAGCTTCTCTGGGGACAATAAAAGCAGCACCATGCCTGTGCCTGGCAGTTTCTGTTCAGGGTTCCTGCTTCAGCTAATGTCTACTCTCATTCATCATATCTCTTCAACATCTTGGCTTCCCTCCCAGGCAGGATATGTTGGATTTATTTATTTATTTTTATATATAATTTTTTTTAAATTTTTTTTTTTCCTTAAGAGGAATAGAATATAACAGGAACCATTTTGGTTTAGTTGCAGTAGACCATCCAAGGAGATAAATAGTAATACCTGAATCAATAAAGGGTGAAAACACAAGTCTTACTGGTTAATGATTTAAACACTGCTGCTTTCTCCAGTTGTCCAAAAAAAAAAAAAGTGATTCTTTCATCACTGGAAAATGGTTATAGACATATGTTCAGATAAGGCCTTGGTTTGTTTATCAGTGTCTCTAGTGTGTTGTGTTCTTGTCTTCTCTTGTTCAATACAAAGCCTTTCAAGATCTTTTCTCTCAGCTGCTGAGTGGTGCATGGAGCACTTCCCACAGCTCAGGGTGCCACTGATATCTCACTGGTGTCAGGTAACCCTTTTGGTTTGGTTTTTTTCTTTGCTTAGGGAAACAAAGGAAAGCAAGAAGGATATTTGGCAGGTCTGCACAGCTTTGGCTCCAGCAGTTCTGGATCCTTGTTGATTTCAAACCCTACTGAGAAATCCTCTTACCACCCAAGAGGAAGACAAGAGAGGAGCATGAGAAAGAAAAGAAGGTTTTGGCACTAAAGGAACAGAAGTAAGTTCAGGCTGGCTTGTGTAAACTTGTGCTCTGTCTGCTCCCTAATACTTTGTTTTCTGGTGAACTGCAGCTCCTTTGGAGGATGCTGGGGATTCAAACCTCCCCCTGCAGACTCCATCTATTAACCCAGTATCCTGACACAAAAGGTCAAAAAAAAAAGTGTAAAATTCCTAGCAGGAAACATGAACAAATCCTGGTATATTTCATATATTCCCCCAGCCCAATCTCATGTGAATATTTATAAACAGAAGTGGCTTTTATTTTACAAACTGGTTTGTTTTCACCACAGCTTCAGGGTGGGTAGAGTCAATGGGTTATTTCATAGTGGAGAAAAATAGAAATGAAAGTGACTAAAAGATTTTTCATGGTGTCACACATGGTGGGAAAATGAAGGCCATTCTCCAAACTGTTGGATCTTTAGCATTAGGAGTTTGGATTAGGAAGTTGGAAGGAATGAAGTTAGCATCCAAAAAAAAATGAGGATACAAGGGATGGGCAACTGGGCAGAGCTACATTGGAAATGTAAGTCCAGAGCATTCCCAGACCTCTTCAAACATGCATCTAGCATGGAAAGCTGCTCCTTGAAATAGGGAGGGAATAAAGGAAAGTAGAAGAAACCAAACTATCTGGCTTTTGAGGAGCTGAAATTGCTCTCTGGTCATGCAGAGGTAAGAGTATGGCATAGACAGCTGCAGTGTTTACATTGCTGGGTGTGTGTTTGCTCAAAACTAATTGCAAATATGCACCAAAGACACTGAATCAGGGCAGAGACAGTCTCAGAAAGTTCCCATCAGTGAAGCATCTTCTGATTAGAGAGGCTTCTAATGAGGTTAATGAGAATAACACTTTAATCATAGCTAGCTGCTCTTGTGCTGAGTGTAATAGCCACGTTATTTAGGCTGGATTTTTGCTCTGACAAACATAAATTTAGATCATAATGGTCAGATGTTCAGTTCCAAATTCTCAACTGAGTCAATTAAAAGTAGAGTGAGCAGGAAGGAGAGTTCTTGCTGAGAGATGAATGGATCCAAAGGCTTTTGAGAGACAAATCTTTTTTTGTTCACATCTCTCCATATTGATTTAAGAACTTCACTTTGGCTACTGAATTTAGATGAGGAGCCAAAAGATACTGCTCTGCTTTATGAACACACTTAATGAATTAAGCTTCCCAACATGCCCTCAAGGTAAGTAACAATCATTATTTGAATTTCAGACATGCAGAAAGATAAGGCCAAGTAATCTCTGAAGTATCCATCAATGTCCCTAGTTTGGGATAGCTGCCTGTTGGTTTTCCAGAGGCTTGTTCAGCATTTTGCTGAACAAAGTAGGGGCCAGAATGAAGCCAGTGGCCAAGAGCTGCAAAAACACCATCAACACTGCAATTTAGGTTTGTATCCCTGCCTCCTGCCCTCCAATTCAGGTGTGTGCTCCTTCCTCCTGCCTTGCCACCCCTGGATCCTTCATGCCTGAGGGAAAGGTTGCAACACAAGGGGCAATACCATGGTGAGTCATGAGCTGGTGGTCAGAACAGCACCCAGAGCACTGTTCATGCTGCCTCCAGACCTTCTATCACTTCACTGAAATGAAAATCTTCATTATCTTTTTTAATTGAAGCTAGTTTGCTCCTTAATCAAATGTATAGAAGACTAGAGGTTGAACAGAGGGTCCCAGCCCTATCTCTGTGTACATACTGTGAATCAAGGATTCTCTGTGGGACTTGTGCAGAGCAAGGGCTGGAGAGAATCTTCCTCTCAACACAGTTGCAAACCTTTGGTCATGTTTAGGAGTTCAACCTGAAGCTGCAACAGTCTTGCACCAGAAATCAAAGCCAAATAGAAATGGAATGAAGATATTGAGCTGGTAGAAGATCACCTTGGAAGTGCAAACTACTTTTCTGATAGCTATAAATATTTGTTCTGAATGTTCTCTATTGTATCCACATGTCTGGGGCTGTGGCAGCAAGTTCCAACTGGAAAATCTGAGGGGAAATGGGAAGAAGTTGGAAGCATCCACAGTTCTGTCCTCTTTTAAACATGGGCAGCTGTAGTTGACACAGCCCAGTACTTGGTTGAAGGGTCCTTAGATCACAGTTTCAAAGCAGGACTGTTGAAAACTAAAAACACACTGAAAGGAAACATTTTTCCTGCTCTTCAAAAGGTAGAGGGAAGACATGGAAGTGCTGATTTCACAACTTGTTTCACTAACAGGAGCCTGGTTTTCCTTCTCTCAGTGATGATGCTGATCTGCTGCCCAGGAAAGAGTTCTCCTTCCAGAGCCCTTAAATCCCTGCTAAGGTCACCAGCAATTTTTGGTAGCCCAGACTGTCCTGAGGATAGCAAATGAAATCCCTCTCAGATTCCATTACTTATTTAAACTGATCTTTTAATAGTGCACATTACAGCTCCACACCTAGTGCAACAGGAAAACACTGAAAACACTTCAGAATCTTCCAGAAAGATGCTGGGTTTTGGGAAAGAGAGGAAGCAGTGGGAAGAACTAAATGGTCCTCCCCAGCTCTCTGCTGAGCTGCCATCCACACTTGAGACCTTCATCTTGAAATTCAAAGCAAAAACTTGAGAGAAATGATGAACTTCAGTAAATGCCTTCAGAATGAAGCTGGAGCTTTGATAACCTAGTTCAGTGCAGATTTCTTTTCCCTACATTTCAAAAGAGTCAGAGAAGAAAGAAACTTCCCTGAGCTGATGTATTCAGAGTATTTGGAAAACACTGAGGAAGGTTTTGGGATGTGACTTTGTCTTCAGCTCCAACGTGCTCACCTCTTCAGTAGCTTCTGGGCTGTTAGGCTGAGCTGCAGAATTTTTAATCACACTGGAAGTGTCTTGAAAGGAAATGGCAGTGACCTGAAATGGAAATTCTAATGTTGCAAACAGATGTGCAATTAAATGCACAGCCACCTCAACCATATTTTTAGCCATCACTAGAAAAAAACCAAATCCTCTTTCTGAATGGAGTTCCCTTTTGATTAAGTGCAGCTTTCAGGTCAACACATCTGAGTGAAACTGAAATTTCCATGATGAAAATCCTCAAGCCCATTTCCACATCCCCACACTGGGCTTTGTGAACTTACTGGCTGGGTCAGTAGGGGTGGTGATCTCTACCTATATCTGGGAGAGGATCCAGGAGGACAGCAAAAACCTAGATTCCTCCTGACCTTTGTCCAGGGGGGTGACTCAAAAAATCTCTTTTTTTCTTCCATAAACAGGTGTTTCTCTCCCTATCAACATCACCAGAAGAGCAAAGCAGCTTGAACTCAGACTCAGTCTGTCTCCTGAATGCAAAGGCTCCACAATCCCCAGCTCCTCCAGTTGGACAGCATCTGTTGTTGTCATGTAAGTATTCCATGAGCTCACATTTCTACCAAAATAGGTTAGTCACTCCTGGCTTCTCCTTGATGAGCTGCACCACATTAAAAATGCTTCACTAATAAACACCTGAGCTTCACCTCAGCCCATGTTTCATACTATTGGGTTACAGCACAAAGCAACTTATGAAACAGCCCCAGAAACACCTCAGTGATGATTCTTCACATGAATATGCCATGGGTATTTTGTCAGCAAAAGACAAAACATCAGGAGATCATCAGAAAACCAAAAGATTGATCCTATCTCTGTTAAAAACATAGGTAGGTGAGGTTCCATGTACTAAAATCTAGCTACTGCTTCCCTCCCTACTCCTCAAAAAAGCCTTAAATTGCTTTTATGGTAAGTAAACAGCTTTTATTGGTTCACCCTGAGCTCACACACCTTAAGAAGGAGAAGTGGAGCTTGATTAGAGTTATTAAATATCATGGAATATTCCTGGCTTTGCCCTTCCTGCTGTGCAAACAGCCTGGCCATGCTCTTCACTGGGGGATCTCACTGAAATCCTTAGAAAACTCAATTTAGAAGCACTTGAGCTTGCAGGAGGACAGTCCAAAGAGGGATTCAGGTAGATAAATCCTGACTGGGACAAAGACCCTTGAAAGATGTTGTCCCACTGCCTGTTTTTCCAGAGCCAGCTCTAATCCCATGCTCCAGTTGTGTGGTCATCACATCCAGGTGAGTGCACATCACTGTCCAAGTTCAACTGGTGTGTGCAACAGGCAGAGCAAAGGTCAAGGCAGCAAAATCTCTTGTGCTTTCTGTGTTCTGTGTTCTTGGCTTGTTCTGTGCTGATGAAATTCCAAGGTTTTGGCACAAGCAGGAAGAATGGCCAGGAGTTTTTCCAGCTTCCTAGCATTAAAGCAAGCATGTTCCCAGTAGAAGTCTCCCTAGGTGCTGATGTGTTTTCCTTCTGGTTGCAGTGTGCTCTTCATTATTAAAAGGCTTCTTGTTTGACCTCATCATTAGGCTTCTATTTTACTTTTTGATTGTAGTGACTAAATATAACAATAAATGATTTAAAGAGGAGACAGAAATAAGTGTTAGAGAAAACAAACAGCCTCCCCCCTGCCAAAATGCTGAGTGGCATAGCAGTGGATGGTTGAAAGAAACAGATTTAATTAGGGTTCCTTTCAGCACTGAAAATTCCATTTATGCACACTATTAAAATAATCTTCTGCATTAATACTAATTTACATCATCAAAATAGCACTTCATCTATTATTCATGTGGCATTGTAATTTCTCCCAACTGAGAGGGTGAAGTGTGGTAAGACTCTTCTGCTAAAGACTGCACAGATATTAAGATACCACTAATGGCTCAGGGTTGGGTTTTTTTTAGCACATTAAACATCCCCCTCAGTCTCCTCTCCTCTCTGGAGCTGTACAGTGACCACTGCAAAGGCTGCCATCATTATTCCACCCTTCCTACCCCCCTTATGATTAGATTATTATTAGAGCAGAGGTGCTTTTAGAGCACTCTGGCAGTGTAGGAGGGTCTTTCAACAGTGGAATTTTATTTACCCCTCCCTCAAATGTTTACTGGGCTGGTTCCTTCTTCATCTTCACTTCTGAAGTGAAAACAAAACCAATCTTCCATAATTATCACCACGAGGAAGAACTTCTTCCCTGGGAGGGTGACAGAGAACTGGAGCAGACTCCCCTGAGAGGTTGTGGAGTCTCCTCTGGAGACTTTCCAGCCCTGTCTGGATGCATTTCTGAGTGATCTGCCCTAGTTTTGGTCCTGCTCTGCTGAGGTGTTGGACTGGATGGTCCTCAGAGGTCCCCTGACACAGTCTGTGCTCTTTTAGGGTGGAAAAGGAGCAGGAGAAACTGACATTTCAAACAAACTGAGCATTGTCTGCCCTGAGCATCAGGTTCTGTCTCCTGCTCCAGTAGAGGGAGGACAGGTGACCTAGCAGGACCTTCATGTTCTCTACTAGACTGACTCACTCTGCTCCTACTGATTAATACAATGGAAGAAATAATTGTCTACAAAGACTGCTGCTAATCACTGAGTAACAAGCTGGAGGGAGGAAGGGAGGTAGGTGGGATGTAATTTTGCTTTTGACAGAGAAAGAGATCTAACCAGAAGTTTCCCATGTCAGCTGAAGATGAAAAAAGGACTCCACGTGGTATTTCTTGGCTTTGGCACTCAAGTGGCCTTTCTGCTGCTTGTTCCTTCTCATGCTGCAGCACTGTATGAGTCTCCACTCTTCAAAGAGCAATAATCATGTAGACTTGGAAATCAAGAAGTCATTCCAGCCTCAATAACCCTGAATATCAGAAATCATACCAAAGGGATTATTTTTTCCCTCCCGAGTTGAAAAGTCTTGTTTATTACCCTTGGAGTTTCACTCTAAAGCTTTATTTTGCACCAAGGCTGGTGTTTAATAATTACTGTTGGTCATAATCTTGGCTTTTTAGACTAGATTAAGCACTCTAAAGTGCAGCTCAGCCTGGCTGGGCATCATGAAGCTGCTTGTGGGAAGGACACCTCAATAAAGACTTCAAGTGCAGGGGCCAAACCATCCATGTGATTCCATGAAATCCCAATGTTTTCCAAAGCCAGGAGGGAAGGAGCTAATGGATTCTTCTTTTTTTCCTTCCTCTAGAGCTTGACAGCTGATCAAAGAGCCCTTTTTGTGTGTCTGCTTTATTAGGGAGCTTTGTCTCAGTGACCTCTCTTTGCAGCATTGTCTGCTTAGAAACCCAACTAAATATACCCTCTGTTTGCAATTACCTGTCAAACACTATCAGTCAGCCAGTTGTAAAAAGTTCAACATCTACATATTCATTTTGTATCCTCCTAGTTCTTGTACAAGCTGTTTCTGGTGTAAAGTCAAATACCAGAGTGATTTCTACTGTTTTGACATGATTGTCTTTTTCATCCAAGCCTGCAATCTCAGGGAAAAAAAAAAATACACTGTATTATTTTAGCAAGATCTGTTCCTACACTTGAATTCTGATTTACTTGGTGCCATCTTTACTACCTAACTAATCAATTCTCAGATTAGGCAGGCTATTTTTTATTACTATTATTATTTTTCCAGGATAAGTATGATACTTAGTGCTGTCATCACCCACATTTTTCTTTTAAAATGTTTGCTCATATGCATTTTACCCTCATTCCTTGAATTTTTTCCTGGTATTCTATAATATTTTGAAGAGAAATAGAAAACCACCTGAGCAAACTTCTTTTATTTGGAGGCAACAGATGTGAAGCAATGGATTTTAAATGTCCTAGTTGAGTAGCTAGGGTGCCAAAATCCACCAAAAGCTGTAGGGTTTTTACTTCTTATATCAAGAACCCAACCATGCCTAGCTTTTTAGCATGAGAACTGTGTAGTTAACATACATTTAGTTCTTTAATGCCAAGGAGGATGGTTCATGATGCCATTAATAGTTCTTAATGGTCATGGTTTAATGATCAGGTGCTCTGCTCAATTTCTCTGGTGTTCCCAATACTTTGCTCATCAGGCTGCTGTTTGATGTTCCTTCAGACAGCAGTGATCATACAAAGGAACTGTGGTTAATAGGATGTTAATGGCTATTTCTGCATTTTTTCATTGTTAATGTGCTTTTTTTCTTTAATTTTATTGATCAGGGATGAATCAGCATCAAGTAATAAGGTAGAAATGGTAGGTGATGAATGGCTGGTTGAATTCAGGAGACAGCAAGGGAAAGAGGGCAGCTGGGATAGGCTGAAGCCTGAGCTACCAGTGCTTTCTGCTGCAATTGGAATACCAGTGGTATTCCTGCTGGGATGGGGGCAGATGCTCCTGACTGGAATATTTGGTTTGTACTTCAGCAGATGTGTTCAAACATTTGGGTTTTTCCTCCAGTTGCTTGGTGCCTGGAGAACCATCATCTCCTGGTGCCAGCAAAGACAGAGTGCTGTAGTGAAAACAATCCTGCCCATGGCAGGGGGATGGAACCAGATGAACTTTAAAGGTTCCTCCCAGCCCAACCCATTCTGTAACTCCATGAAATGCAGTTGATGTAAATGCTGTAGGTGTCTCCTAATCCAGCAGAACAGTTGGTGTCTTCTCCCTAAGGCCCTTGCCTGACTGCTGTTTATTTTCTATTTGCTAATAATCTGTATTTGATCTTTTCATCCTCTTCACATCCATTCCTGGAAGGTTCTGCATCTCTCAGCTAGCCCCATTGCTAGAAACAATCCATCAGTTCTGGGAAAACAGAAAGCCTCAGGTAAAAGAAGCAGAATTTATCAAACACTTGCTGTCATGTCACTGCCAAACTGAGCTCTGGCAGCTCTTCTAAGCTAAGCAAGGTCCAGCTAAATCGCCACCAAGATGAGAGCCCACCAGAGAAAACTCAGTACAGCAGCACTTCATCTTTTCAAGCAATTTAGTTCAGCTTTTCCAACACTATGGCATTAGATGTCATGCTTTTTTGGAATGAATAGCTACTGGAAAATAATCATGTTCAGTTCCTTACAGTCTTCTGTGCTCATTTGTCTAGAACTCTTCTTAGTTTCAGGAAGCTTGAGAGCTGCTTCAGTATCCCCCAGTCATGTTAGATATCCCTGCCCCTATGTTGCTGGGGTGGAGTTTGATATCTAGAGTGCCTGTTATGCAGAATTTATTTGCTACTCCTGATGTATCCCTCCTAAAAGAAATGGAATTTACAAGTAGAGAGCTGAACCCAAATGAAAACCTGGTTTAAAGATGTATTTTTTCTTGAGCTGAACCTGTACTAAATTGCTCAGTTTGAAATCTATTTTGAAACTGATTTACTTTGGTTTTCCTTTTTTTTTTATTACTATTTTTTTTCTCTCTTCCCACTGAAATGAAGCCAAGGCCAAAATGTTGACTTTAGTTCTGTGCTAAACCAGAACAGCACAGGTCATGCTTGAAACAAGAGCTGAATAAGGTTTCCTTGTGTCACTCCTTGTTTACAACTACAAAGACCTCCAAAACACAAAGTGCTGCAAAGCAGAGGTGTGTGCCAGCTCTCCAGAAGCAATCAGAAATAAGATGGGATTTTCTCTGCTCCTGTACCAACATGAGCATCACAATTCACTGTGCACAGGGAGCCTTCCTTGTGTCAGTCACTTGATGCATCTGCAAGGGAAATAAAGAGGCAGCTCAAGTGTGGAGAGCCTTGTTGAGAGCATGTTGAGGTGATGCTGTTCACTGACAGCTCTCATGTTTGGATCAGCTCCTGAGACCCCCAAAGCAGCCAAACTCTCCTGAAGGGTTTGAGCTGACAGTGGATTCAGAAGCTCCAAGGGCAGTAGTTTCTCTTTCCACTGATTTTACAGAGGAGAAAAAAAACCCCAAAACACTAAAACATTGTCCTCAAAACAAATGTTTGGATATTTAAGCATCACAGCAATCAAGAGTTCCACATCCCTCACTTATTGGAGCTACTCCTGGGGAAACTTTGCTAATAGGATTTAACAGTCTGTTGCACAAGGAAGCCAGTGGCATTTAAAAAACCCAACCCTTAGTTCCTCTCCTCTCTCTCCCCTTTGTTCAGAGCTGCCAGATTGAAGTTTGCTCAGTAAATATGCAAAGAACTTCAAATTACCTTGCAGTTAGCATGGGCTGGAATGGGAAAAAATCCCCTTTCTGTCTCATTTAATTTACTGCCAGTATCAAGAGTGTCAACAGAAAAGAGTCATCAGTATGACATGGCCATGGAAAAATTCCTTTCTCTCTGCTCCCAGGTGGTGGTGGTGGTGGTGCAGAATCTCCTCATGAAGCCCCAACAGCTTTGCAGTTCTGTTACCTGTGACATAGGTTAGCCTCCAAACTTCCCCCCCACTGCTGGAGAAACCCTGCTGCTCACCAGCTGACCTTAGGGTGAGAGGCAGCACTAGCAAAAGGAGGCACTGGAATCATATTTAACCCTCTAATAGCTCTTTTTATATCCCTTTATATATCTCTCTAATGGCTGTGTTCAGGCTGGGGAGGAAGCATCCAGGTGGGCCAGGGTGACTCAGGTGGAGGTTTTGATAGATAACAATATTTAACTTTTGATGGCAGGAATCAACTGTGACAATCATTGCTGGAAACAAAAGGGAGCTACAGTGCAACCCAGTTCCAGAAGGTGGTTGTTCTCTCCTGATTCAACACTGCATCCCATTACACCTTCTTGTCACCCCCTTCCAAGCTCTGCACCCCCCTTCCCTGCTTCTCCCCTCTCTGGGTCCTCCTCATCCCCACAACTCTGCTTCTGGCTCTGTCAGGTTGTTGATCCACAACTCCCACTGTTGCTCATGAGCACTGCCACATAGAACCCTCCATTTAAACATCCCAACTTCCACCCCCACCTTAAAACCTCCTGTGCTCTCTGTTATTTATCTATCTATTTATATATTTATCTATCTATTCTTATATATCTTGATTTGCATATACCCTGCCCAAGCAGATGCCACCAAGACTGCCAGAGCAGATCATTTTCTAGCTGAAGATATTAACTGCAGCAAGTGTTTATGATTTGGTAGCAAATCTACCTCATTAAAATGCACTAGAGTGAAAAGTCTGATCCTATTCCCATTTGATGGGGAGTTTAGTCCAAAAACTTGGCATGAAGTACCACTGCCTGCTCTCCAAAGTAGGCTAAAGCTGGCTGTGTGCCTGCTTCTCTTTCAACTCCATCCCTCCTCACATCACGAGCTCCTGGGTGTGAAATAACCCCATCCTGAACCAAGCAAAAAAAAAAGTTGGACATCACTTGAAAGAAACAATTGTCTTTTTCTACAAATGATATCCCATAATGCTTTAGTGGTTTCAAGGAAGCCAAAAAAAAAACCAAAATAAAAGGGCAATTTGGAGTGGTGGTGGCAAGTGTTGCTAGCTGAGGTTTAAAGGAGAGCTCACACAGGACACAGGGAGGAGGTCTGGGTGGAATGTGAGGCCAGGTTGCTGCAGTGGAAAGATTGTTTGTGATCCTGAAGTCAAAACTGCAGTGAGGAGGAAAGGCTTTGGGTGAAAAGGTTGTTGGAGCAAGTGCATGAATCCTTTTCCATTCTAAAAAGAACCACCATCCTTCATGGGCTTCATGTCCATGCTGCCTTTGGGCCCAATCCAAAATGCTGAGCATTCAAACAGAGTTTTAGATCACACCTTCAAAGCCATTCCAAAGGCATTTGGGATCAGCTCCATTGCTGGTTCATGGGGTGGAGGCTGAGGGAATGACAGAGGAGTTACTGTGTCCCCAGACTGCAAGACACTGTAGGAGTCCAAGTGCCCCAGGGGCAGTACTTGGATTTCTCTGCTGTTTTGTTTGGTTTCTTTCCCTCTCCCCTTCTATCCAGGTTAAAAGGAGCTGCAGGAAGCTTAGCACAGGTCATTAAAAATTAAATGAGTCACCCAATAAGGCAGTAAGTGATTTAATTAGCTCCCCCAATGAGTCAGTCTGGTTGGGCTGTGGCAGCAGGTGATGTGCATTTGAGGGGGTGGGAGACCCTGTCAGTGCAGAACAAGGGGGGAGGTGGAGGGTGCCCAGAATCTGTGAGGAACTCTGCATGGGCAGCACACAGGGGAGGCTGAGACCCCTCAAGGAGCTCCACAGCTCTGCCACCATCCCTGGAGCAGAAACTGGGTGTGGAAGCCCCAGCATGCAGGGTTTGTGGGGTTCAGTTCTACCTTGATGTTTAGGTTTGGTCATCAACTGTTGGGTAGGAAAGCTCCAGTCTGGAGGTTTGCTCACTGTGCTTGCTGTGGTGGTGGTGAAGGAGGGGGAAGAAGGTTGGTTCCATGGAAGGACACTTCCTCTTGCCATGGAGAAGCTCCCAGGGGCTGCTTCTGACCCCTGCAGCAGGTCATGCATGAGCAGAGCAGGAACAGCAGGGCCATGGTCTAACAAATCCACAAACAATTCCTGTGCTAATAAAAACATGTCCAATTAATGGCTAATAAATACAAAGCCAGGGAGCAGATGCAGGGCAGCTCAGCAGGGAGCCCCTTCTGCAGGAGGAGAAAGGTGCAGCTCTGCAAACACAAACACTCTTCTGGTCCCCTCAACTCCTGTGGTGAGTAGAGTGAACAGCTCAGTCCTCACAGCTCCACAGTCCTCACAGCTCCACATTTCCTCCAACTCCACATTTCTTACAGCTCCACATTCCTCCAACTCCACATTTCTTACAGCTCCACATCCTCCCAGCCTCTGCACATTTGCAGCACTGGCCACTTGAGGCTCCTGTGACCTGCTTTGATCCATCTCCTGCCACCTGCCAGAGGTTCCCCGAGTGGCTGCTTTGCTTCCAGCCCAGAGCTGAGCAGCTTTGCACTGCCTTAAACAGCTGCCCCGGCTTCCAGTGAAATATTTGCAGCTCTCAGCCTTTGGAAATGGACTCCTGTTCAGCTTGCAGTGCCTTTCAAAGCCTTGTGCTGCCAAAAATGGCATATTTGGAAGCAGAAGGTATGAAGTGATTGTGAAAGGAAAAGTGATTTAAAGATTGCAATATAGTTTAGTGTAATTCCAAACAATATTCTGTATGATTTTATCTATAATAGCTTCTCTTTGATGATGGAAAGTTTTCTGTGACTCTCTCCTACTCTCTGGCAATTATTCACAAGCTGGTTGAAAGGCTTTACATTCCCTAACTGTAGCCTTTTCTCTTAAGGGTTTGCACACAGCTACCCAGTCATATTTTAGAGAGATCTCCTCCTCATCCCACCAAGTTCCTTCCTGCCTTTTACAACAGGTCAGAAAGCAAAGAGAAGCCCAGAAATGGGCCATTTGGAAATGAACTTGGTGATACCTCCTACTGGAAGCTGCCCAAAGCTGACAGCAGCTTTCATTTCGTAACACCACATTAGCTCCACATGCAAAGACACTAAAATCAGGATACAGCTCCTTTTTTTTAAGCCTTTTTTCTTTTCCTTTTTCCTTTTTTCCTTTTTCCTTTTTCTCTTTTTCTTTTCCTTTTTATTGTTCCTTTCCTTCTGGAGTCAAAAGTAGATCCTTGGACAGTTACTTCTTCACCCATATTTTGAAACTAGCTGGAAGTCATTTGAGGAACCTACACACATCAGAAGGCCAAAAAAAGGCCACGTGTCCTGCTTTGGCTGTTGTCACTAATGAGAAATATTTCTTTTTTCTAAGTTATTTTGCAGTGATTGAAAACCAGAGTGAAAGAGACCCAATAGCTGAGCTTCTAATGAGCCTCTGTTTCTGCATCACCTTAAAATCTGTCAGGAGCAGTGCACAGTGGCTCTGGGTGGTGTTTGGTGAGCATCCTGTTTTTACTGGTGGAGAACAACAGTACAGACTGTTTGGAGATCTTCCATCTCTGGTGGGTTTTGTTAGGATCCATTTCTTTTCACTTGGAGTCTGTCTGGAAATGCTTGGAGAACACCACAAGTGAAACCAGTTGGGGAAGAGGAAAAAAAAGGGATATTTTTGATCTAGATAAATATCTCCTTGTCCTCCTTAGCACTGCATCCTCCTTCTCCCTTGGGTGTGTTCTCTTCCATTCTGGGATCATCAATCCACTGCATTCCTATGACTTCTAGATCATTAAAATCTGCATTTCCTTGACAAGGACAACCTAGATGGACATTAATGGAAAGCAAGGAGGAGAAAATCCTAGTTGGTGAGGATTTCCATGTTAGGAGTTCCTGTCACAATTGAGCAGCAACAAAGCAGCTTGTGGCCAGTCAGGAGCATCTTGTGGTCCAGTGGTTACTGGGAAGCAGGAGGATCTGGGATTCCAAATCCTGAATCTGCCAGCAGAACTGATAGCAGCTTTTCCACTAAATTTCAGTTTACCTGAAAGCCTCTAATACACAGAATTTGAGTGATGATTAAAGGGGCTTCATTCCAGTGACCCTATTTGTGAAAGCAAAGTAGGGTTTTGAAGAAAGAAGGATGTTTGCCTGAAAGATCAAACACATGTAATGAATTCATCACTTGATTACTTGCTCATCTGAAATCTTCATTGCATAGACATGAAAGTTGGTAATTTATAAACAGAATAAGAGTCAACAGAGCAATGCTGAAATAAAATCATTTATTTGGAGGATGCCATAAGCAGAAAAAAGCATCATTTTTATCACACACTGATGAGGAAAGGAATGAGACCTTTAGCCCATACATACAACTCTCAGAATGGCTTTTGTAACAAGGTGTCTTCAGATTTTGTCTCAAGAAGTTAAAAAGAAAGTGGATTTAAAAAAAAAAATAGTTTATTTCATTCTATGGACAAATTTATTTGCTACAAATTTGGTCTGCAAGAGCCCAGTTAATGGACAATTAAAACTACTCAGAATAAATAGATATATATTCAGGATAATGAAGGGTCTAGAGAGCAAGTATGAGCTGCAGCTGAATCTGAAGTGATCTGAAATGCTCTGAAGCAGAAAAATCATGTCCATACATCAGTAATGGGTAGTTTTCTGTATCAGGGGGATGGAGGGACTCCCAGACATGATGGAGAAGCCAGTGAGTGACTAATGGCTGAGTAACTAACTGTGGATGCTGACTAAGTGGCAGTGCCTGTATTTGTGCATGTTGAAGTCTTGATGAAAATCTGATTTATCCTCCCTTTTGCCTGTTGAGATCCTCCCCTCACCTCTGTGCTCTGTGAAGTGCAAACACCCTGGGCCATGAGAGGCAGGTTTTGCTACATCTCTAAACTCTCCCTCTGTAAAATCCAGTGTCAGGCACTTTTCTCAAGCTCCCTTCCCCCTTTTTTTCCCCAAACACACCTCCCCACTTCCAGCTCCATTTTGCCTGGTGTCCAGAGAGAGTGAGCAGTGCCCCAGACAGAGGACTCACCCTACCAGGCATCTGCAGGGAGAAAATAAGTGGAAAAAAATAAATGAGTGGCTGCCAAACTGCTGCAGAACCTGCTGCTTGAAGGAGGGAGAGCAGCCAGAGCTGAAACACCCAGACTCACAGTGGTGCTGCTGTCTGCTCTAGCACTTCAGAAGGCCAATTTTCTCTTGGTTCATCTCTTGTAACTATAAATCCCAGCCTATCCAGCTGACTCTGCCATTAAAGCCACGAGTCAGATAAGCTGCCTATCCACTTGGAAGGAAAGTTCTTGATTAATTAATAGCAATAAAGCCTTTGGGGCTCGTGGTGTCAGAGCCAAGGCACAAGGGAGGAAGAGATAAAGGCAACTGGGGATGGCAAAATGGGAAGATCATGAAAAGGGTTGGAAATGGACCTATCACATTGACTTTTGCTGTTCATTTGATTATTAAAAGAATTAATGATCAAATAGAGAATAAAAGGCTTGTTTTACCAGACTGGAAGGGAAATGCTTGCTGGAGCTGAAGATTCCAGTATATCATATCCACTTTTTTTTTCCATGAAACTGGAGGAAAATCTCCCCTACTGGTGAATTTCCTCAGCCTGAAGGATGTCTTCTTTGCAGCCACAGAGCCAGAGAACACCAGGTAGGTGAGGAGAGGAGGAGACAGGTGAAACTTTGACTGGTATCAAAGATCAGCAGCTTCCACATACACCAGAAATAAATGTGGTGTGAAGCTGCCACAGCAAGAAAATTCAAGAAACAATTCCTGGTGGATCCTTTGACACCATAAATGAAGATTTGATTGGCCCCAGTCCCTCTAAACAAGCCATAATTGGTATTATTAGGACTCCAGCTGCCATTTCACTGACTTGCCTCCATGCAGGGAAGGGCAGGGACATGAACAACTGGTGCTCTCTGGGTGTGGATGCAGGGGAGGGAATCTGGAATCTCATTTGGAGTGGGGAGTTTTTAGTCCAGAGTCATCTTGAAAACGAAGCAAGGCTTTGAAAAGTCTTTTAGTGATAGAAGGCAGGGTGGAGAAAGCAAATGAATATTGATGAAGGATGAAGCTGAGCATCCAGCACCACTCATTTTAATTCAGTTTTTTCATGGCTTACCTGAAGGCCTGACCCACACTGGAAATGACTTCAGTGTGAGCAATGAGAGCTGCTTTCTGCAGCAGAATTTCTCTCTGCATTCATCTCCTGCTCAAGGGCAGCCCTGGCATTCCTCACTGCTGCAAAACATGGCACCACACAAGTGTCTCCAGCTTTCCAAGTGTGTTTGAAGACCCTGAAACATCTGCATGTCAAACTCAGCTCACTTGGTACACTTCATATAAAGATTAACCTGACCAGAGCCAACATTTCCCCAAGAACTCTTTCCCAGAATACCAGAACTGGAAAAGTTCCTGACTTTCCAACATCATGCTCTGAATTTCTTCCATGATTCCTTCTCAACCTTATTAGTTCCAAATCAAACTAAAATAGGGGTTTTCATACTCAAAAAAAATCCATTTTTAAAGGCTTGTCTAATTATCATTGATAAATTCCATGAATGCTTTTGACATAATAATTTAATAGTGGAAATAATCTGCAATATCAAATGTTTGAATGATTTAAATCATTGCATTATGAAAAGATTCTGATTATCACAAGACTTCTGCACTCCTTTACCAAACCCAGACTGTATAGAATTTTTATCACACACACACAAAAAAAGGAAATGCTTACAGAAGTAAAGAAGAATATTTTGACAGTTGCTTGAAAGGAAGAAAGAAATGATAGTGCTGGAAAATGAGAATTGCAAATTGCTGAGCTTTCAGAACTGATGTGGAGCTGATCCTGAAGAGGGTGAAATAAAGAAGATGAATAGCTGCAGAGTGGGAGCTGGACAGAAAGCACACTTTGGAATGGTAATCTGTTCAGATTCTCCAAAAGTGAATTGCAGTTCAGTTTTCACAGAATATGAATGATTTATCCACTTCACAAGCAGCTCTCCAGAAGCAGAAGCATGACCACAAATATTGTTTGTGACCTTTTGACACGATCAGCTTCACACCAGGTCTCTGCTGGGAGGCTTTAATGTGCTTTCTGCCTTATCTCCAGCTGGAAAATGATAATGGCAGGGACCTGAGCATCTTCAGCCTTCCAACAGCTCTTTTTATTTGTTCTGCTGTGTGCTTTTTGCAAGTGAAGTACCCTGTCAGCACCAGGAAGGTGCTGCTGGGGGTGAGCTCCATGCACTTTATTCACTGGCAATAATTATATATATAGCCTAGGAAATAGGAGATGGAACAGCAGAAGGGTAAGTGGGGAAGGTTGATCTCTGCAGGCTTCTGAGAAGCATTAACTCAGGAAGGAATGGGGTGGAAATCTTGCATATTCTTTCATTATTCATGCCCTCAGTACCTAAAAATACTCCTGTGCTTCACCATGAAGCCAAGGGCAAGGTGAGCTGAGCATGGAACCAGAGCTCAGGCAGCCCAAGAGTTCAGGACTGGCACACAGCTGGGGCTGTGCCAGGGAGGGTGTTCCTCACAACTACATTCAGTGCCATGGGGCTTTGGAAGGAGCAGGATTTGGGGAAAGGGCTCTTCTTTGAACTGCAGGGAGCAGAGGATGGAGCCTCCCACTGCCCTGAGCAAACCTCAGTATCCTACAGGAGCCAAATCCTGCTTGGGTGCTTTGCTTCTCTGGCTACATTCTGCATTTGCTGTCTTCTGTACCTGTACAAAGTAGGAATACAGTGATTTTTCTTCTTTGCTCTTATCTCTTTTCTTATATTTTCTCTTTTCTCTCTTCTCTCCTTCCTTCCTTCCTTCCTTCCTTCCTTCCTTCCTTCCTTCCTTCCTTCCTTCCTTCCTTCCTTCCTTCC